>JAVJIF010020472.1:0-61717 GCA_038442645.1 Agave tequilana
CAGAGTAACAAATGAAAAGGCTGCAAGTGACATTTCGGTCAGACATTGAGTTTGTACGAGCTCTGCTCATCCGTTCGAGCTCTTGCGTGCACTTGACATTTGGGTGCTTTCATACGCCCATGACTATTCCAAAAAAAAGAAAAAATTGAAAAGGCTACAAGCTAACAGAGTTGAGATATGATATTTCAATCAAATATTTTGATGCATTCACATCCCACAAGCTGAGGAAATTTAAAATCAAGTTCGGCCCACGCACACCCCTCAACGTGCAAGAGCCAATATCCCAAGCTGCTGATGAACCCTGCAAGCAAAATGGAGACGAAGGTAACATTTATAGGCATCTTCCCTCCATCTCTTCTCACAAACATGGCCTCAACGACCGGCCAGCAATTCACCACGCCGAACGACGATATGAACAGCTGCGCAAACATTTCGTCGAACACTCCCTCCTTTCTCACTGCCTTCAGAATCCCTAACAAGAATGAGGCCAAGTTCAAGATAGCCACAGTCCCCAGTGACACAAAGAAGGGCGATGCCACGCGAAGTTGAACACCCCTTTATCGTACAGCTCACTCTGCCCTTCTTCCAGAACTTTGCTGGTGAGGCTGAAGCCAGGGGCAGAGAGCCCCATCTGGTTGATCACGAGTTGGATGGTTCCGGATGCGAAGGATGTCAATCCTCTTGCCATCCATATCCTCTGGTCACTCCACCACCTCTGAATTGTGCTGTCGGCGACGAGAAATTCTACTAGTTCGTGGCAGTATGCCGCCAAGAAGAGGTAGGCATACAAGTAGAACCACGGGTCTGATAACTGTGAGAATATTTATATACTTGTCATAATGTTACCGTTAAATCAGTTGAAGAAACTGAATTGTGCATGAAATGATAATGATCAGAGAAAACTTCTAATGGCAACAAGAATTTCAGAGAAATAACTCTGGCACCATGTTAAACCAATTCCAAAAAAAAAAAAAAAACTGAATTATGTTTTACTCTTAGTTACTATAGCATTATAAGTTTAATTCTAATTGTATTCTTTAACCGTCATATATTAAAAACGTGTAATTGTCTAATTATATGACTAAGCTCAGATGTGATGATAATTAGATAGAGGTACAGACCTTGGGAAAGAGGGGAACATCATAGATGAGAGCCAGCTGCGGCAGGAGAGCATAGACTGTGACCGGAATGCACCAAATTCCCCAAAAGGCATAGCAAGCATAGCACATGCCCATCAACAAGGAAGCTTTCCTTGCGCCAAAAATGAGGGGATTGTGCTTCGAGATGGCCACCTCCAGTAGCCCCACAGTCCATCTCTTGCTCTGGCTCAGCACGTCGTTAAAGTTCTTCGGCGAGTCCCCTAAAAACGCAGGCCTCTCAGGGTCGCAGAACACCGACTTCAACCCTCGCAGTGCAGCCGGTAGCCAGTGTAGTAGTCCTCTACTAGTGTTCCGTATCGGAATCCAATCTGAAAAATAAAGAGCCAAATCAATCATAATGTTACAACAAATCGGCTTGTTGGGGAGACAAACAAGTATATATAGACGACTAAATCACCATTGCTCCCCATTTTGTGTCAAGTTCGTAGTCGCAACCAGCAACTTCATGAGCCCTCGTCAGGACAGAATCCGAACGCATTGAACCACCATTGGCCAATCCGAAGGAAAATGGCTGGACGCAGACGATGGAGGGCCGAACAGAGAGCGACGCAGGAAGAAGCATCCAGTGCCAACGAAATTGGGTCCGCGTAGCCCGTCCATGCCGCGTGCATTAATTCGATACGGGCGCTTGAGCTCAGCGCCGTAGATGTCGTTCTTGTTGAGTCCTTGAAAGTTCTGCGGGAACTGAACGAAGGCAAGGTTTGGTGCAAGGGCTGGGTCCAAAATGTAGCTGAGGGCTCGTCGAGGAGTTTGGGGGTCATTGGAGAACGTGTCACAGTCCAGAGTTAGGACAACCGGTGCATTGCTCATTATACACGAAACTCGGGTCTTGCATCAAAATATAGATGAGAAATTAAGGTGACGATTAATAAAAGATATTTTTGATTCTTCAGTCAAAAAATTGGACAGATTGATCGTAAAATCAATTACCAGAGCATTGAGAGCCCCTGCCTTAAAGTTATGAGCAGACGTTGGCCTCTTCTCTCTGGAGACGTAGACGAGATTTGGAATTGGGTTGCCCATAATGTCCGAATCCTTGCTGCTCTCCGCTATAACCTGTTGCAAATTATAAACATAATTAACTGTTTAGGTTGAGGTCACCAGTTACAAATTCATAATTAAGTGTTTAACATTTTAGGCTCATGGAGGGGGAGTACCTGGATCACCGAGGGATGTTCACGAGGAGTAAAGCCTTTCCATTTCTTGAAAATATCGTATTCTTCGGTATCCATAACTAAATCACGACTAACATGCCCCTTCTCCATGGCACTCTCAACCTTCGTTTTCATCTTCTTATACATTATCTGCACGGAAGTTAAATGTAATATCAAGACAAGTCATTGTTAACTCAAAATTCAACATGTAGACAATATGCTCTTGCAAATATAGAAACCAGCTCATCATTGACACAAAATTCAACATATGGACAACATAGTCTTGCAAATAAAGAAGCCAATTTATCATTGACTCAGAATTCAACATGTGGACAACATGCTCTTGCAAATATGAAAGGTAATAGTAAGAGTCCAAATATAAAAGCCGTCATCTATTGTATCCCTAAGATGAGTGCATTAATTTAGTTAAATGTGCTAATCTTCTATTTGTTGTTCTCTATATAAAGAGCACTACTCCATTATATTTCATAGAGAAAAAATATTGAAATAAAATAAAGCTTTTAGATTCCATAAGTATTATTTTTATGGTATCAGAGCAATATTAATCAAACGATTCTTACTCTTTATTCCCACCCACCTCATTCAAATCCTAATCCACCACAATCATGGTGGCCAACACAACCATAACCAACATCGCCAACTTTCTCACCTTCAAGCTCAACAAGGAGAACTAACCGTCAAGCTCAACAATGAGAACTATCTCCTTTGGAAATCTGTCTTCCTTCCAATACTCTCCACCTATGATCTCATGGGCTTCGTTGACGACACCAACAAATGTCCATCTCGTTTTCTTGATGATGTAAGCGGGAACCCTATGACCACCGTGAACCCAAAGTACACGGAATAGCACAAACAAGATCAGACTCTGCTGATCTGGATTTTTGCCACCCTCTCTAACGCTGTGCTTCCATACATGGTTGGCTACCGAACGGCCATGGCAGCCTGGAGCATCTTGGAGAAGGTTTGCAAATGTCTCTCGTGCGTCCACTATGCAGCTCAAAGCTCGGCTACAAAACACCACCAAAGGAGAGAGGTCTGTCTCGGACTATCTTCAAGCTATTCAAGAGATTAGTGATCAACTTGCAGCAGCTGGCCAACCAATTGCCAATGAAGATCTAGTTCTCCACATGCTACGTGGGCTACCGTCAGAATACAACGCCTTTGCCACCTCAATCAGAGTTCGGTCTGATGTTATAACTGTAGAAGATCTCCATTCTCTTGTTCTCAGTGAGGAAGTCACAGTTAATGAGCATGTAAGGTCAGTCACTCAATCTGACTCCTCATCACATGCCTTATATGTCTCTCCCTCCTCCAAGATCTCTGGTAAATAGATCTACATCAACCCAAATTATAAAGGAAAGCTCTAAAATTATATCCCTAATTTTTAATACAGACCATCCAATTCCAGTTCAAAACAATCCCGCTCTAGAAACTTTTCTCCTCAATCTAATAGCAGATCAAATCTAACATCCATCAATTCCTCCTCCAAACTAACCTGTCAAATTGCACCAAACTAGGGCATACTGCTATCAACTGCTACCAGCATATGAATTATGCTTATCAAGGTAAGCATCCCCCATAAATATTAGCTGCAATAGTGGCACAATCCTCGGACATGATGGATCAATGGATCGCTGACACAGGTGCAATTCATCATATGACTAGTGATCTCTCAAACTTATCCCTCAAGTCAGAATACCCTGGTATGGATACAGTGGTTGTAGGATATGACATTGAGCATCCAATCTCATTTATTGGTTCTTCCTCCATCCATACACCTCATTCTTATTTCTTCTCAAACACATGTTACATGTTTCATCTTTAAAACACAATCTTCTCTAAGTGCAACAATTTGCTTGTGATAATAAGGACTCACTAACTTTTGATGCTAATCACTTTCTTATCAAGGAAAATCCGTCGGGACGGTTCTCTACGAGAGCATGAGTAACAACGGTCTGTACATGCTTTCTCGCCATCTGTCACTCACCAACCCTCCTCCACAAGCTCATTCCGCCACCGCTATCTCTTCAACATCTTCTTGGTACTGTAGGCTTGGACATCCGTCATCGGTGACTCTATAAACACTTCGCTCTCAACTTCCACCATTCTCCATTCCAAGGACAAATCCACAAGCACCTCATCGTTGCTCTGCTTGCCAACTTGGTCGGAGTGTAAATTTTCATTCTCATCGTCACAAATAAAGTCCATACACCCTCTTCAATTAATCCACTCGGATCTATGGGGTCCATCTCCTGTTGTCTCAAATTCGGGTTACAGGTACAATGTAGTGTTTATTGATGACTGGTCCAGATTCTTATGGATTTTTACTTTATTTAAGAAATCTGATCTTCCACTTATCTTTAAGGATTTTTTTTATAATAAAATTGAGTTGTTCTTTGACTCCAAAGTATGTGTTTTTCGTTCAGATGGTGGTGGAGAATTTACAAGTAAACAATTTGAACATATCCTATCCTCCCGTGGTATTATCCATTAATTCAGTTGTCCATATACACCTGAGCAGAATGGCATGTCTGAAAAAAACATCGCCATCTGCTAAACATGACCAGAACCTTACTTACTGATTCTGAATTACCCTCAAAATTCTGAGTAGACACAGTTCTGACTGGTGCTTTTCTCATAAATCGGTTGCCCTCTGCCAAACTGAACAATGCTTCCCCCTATCAAGTCTTATACAACACAAAATCAGACTACTCATCTTAAAATCTTTGGATGCCTATGCTTTCCCTGGTTGAAACCATATATCAAGCATAAGTTGTAGAGTAGAAGTGTAACATGTGTTTTAATTGGGTATGAAAGTTCCTTTAAAAGTTATCATTGTCTTGACCCCAAAACAGGGCGTGTTTACTGTAACGCCCCGATTCCACGAATACGGGGACGTCACTGCGACGTATATACGTAGGTCAGAAGAAGCCCCCACGTATATACGCTAAGCATAAAAGTACAACAAAGATCAGAGTACCAGACAAAGCGTGGTATCATAAACATATATGCCAACACAAGAAGTATACATACAAAGTTACACAGGATATTAGAAAGTATTACACCATACATGTGTATTACATCATATCCAAGTCCAAAGAATAATATACAATATGTATACAAAAGCTCACAAGTAGAAAGAAGAACTCGTGAGAAGCGAGAAGTCTGGCACGGGGAAGTAGAGCTAGCAGCTTGGTCCTACGTGGATGGCTCCACTACGTTCCAAGCTTCAGAATCTGAATGTGCAAATCCAAGGAATCAAGACATATAAACAACAAGCAACTACAGCCAATTGGCTAAAGCGATAAAAATAGGGGTTAGAACACAAGTGTGATATATATAAGGACAGATATAGCATAGTCATCTTGAAACAGGAAATCTCAATAAATCTGATTGTAAGCAAGGTGATTGTATACGCTTAGGTTACGGTCCCATGAGACTAGTACATCGAAGGAATAATCCAAACAAGGAAACCCTCATATATATACCTTTGTCTCATGACACAGTATATCCAAGCGTATAAAATCAGAGATGCAAATCATACTATGGTCAAGACAGGAATACTTAACAGTAATAGTCAAGGTCCATGCTACACGCACCATAAGTCAAAATCAGGACTAAGTCAGGAATCAATACCGGTACATATAACGGAAACTGAATCAGGAACATGACATAGAATCATAATAGGCAACGTCTACTATTATTATTATTATTATTACTCGTCTAACTTATATATCTAGGTATGTGTTTGAGTGTACATCCCACACACATACATCCATATATAAGAAAGTCGAGGGTCGTTATCGGAAGTAGATGGAGAACTGATATCACTGCTTATAGTAGTTCCCATACACCTGGGACCAGTGTTGGAGGCCCAAAGTCCCCCGATTCAGTAATCTGTGTGGCCCAAAGTCCCACTAATCGGTACCGCCAATATGTCATATTCCCATACTATAAACAAGATATCATTCCGGCATCCATCACTTCCTCCCATACCCAATACAAATTGTAGCTTATTAAGATTATTAGATTTCGGGAATAAGTGGAAATAACATGAAGTAACCCTTACAGATTCAAGAGGTGGCCCCCACCATTGGACGGTGTGGCACCTAGTTCCATATATGATAACAAGGCAATATTCCCGTAACTTAATAATCATATGGTCAAATATATCATGCTGGATATGAAATGATAGCATGACAAGTGATGATATGTAACCAGTAACAAATCATGATCAGGGCAAGTCATGGCCCAATAAAAGGTCTAGCATGTCAGGTGATATACATGTGTTAAAAGGAAACCTAAAACTAACAAGTCTAAAGAATAGACAAGTGGCTGATAGTGTGAATGATCAAGTCATACAAAGTGATTGATAATAGTCCGACGATGTAATTAGATATGAAACAGTAGCATGAAAGTGATATACGTGAAATAATGGCATGATAAGGGTGATATATGAAGTAACAAGTCAAGGGTGAGAATATATATACTAACATGTTATGAAGTAAGAACATGAAATAAATACTAGTTATGAAGTGTTTAGCAAGGTTAATACATCACCCAAGTATCAAGGTTAAGACCAGATTTTAGAAAGAATGGGAATCAGCAATTCTGGCCCAAAACAGAATTATCGGTCGACTGGGCTAAAGGGCCGGTCGACCGATCAAAGGCCGTGAGCTCCAGGTTTGGCCGGTCGAGTGCCGGTCGACTGGGGTTATAAAGGGCGGTAGGGTACCGGTCGACTGCCGGTCGACTGGGCAAAGTGCGTGAGCTCCAGGTCTCCTATGCCAGTCGACTGGTTGGTGAACCGGTCGACCGCCTATTCAATTTTGTGCACGATTGTGCACATCGGTCGACTGCCCTCCTTGGGCCGGTCGACCGGAGTTCTGGAATAGGCTGTGGTCTGACTAAAAAAAATCCAGATTTTGTGGTGGTTGTTTTTAATGACTAAAAATATGATTTTGATGACATGTATACACAAAATATAGAGGCACGAATATACTAGAAATGAAACAAATCTTGGTGAGTAAAGATACTCACTTCGATCGGTTGTTTGGAACCTTTATGAGTCCCGAAGAGATAAAAATCGACGAAAAGCTCCAATGCGATCCTTGACAATATCGCGGACGATCCTTAAACCAAGTTGCTAGAGATGGAGCTGAACCTAGGGTTTGCTTTGGAAGTAGGGTTTGAATTTGAGAAGAGGAGGGATTTGCAAAGGTGGATTTCTTGGTGGAATGAAGAAAGGAAATAAAATGTAAAGGAATAGGTTAAATAGGGTTTGGATTTGTAAAGGAGGAGTAATATTGTAATTGAGAGGGGGTTTTGTGTAAAAAGGGAACTCTTGGCCAATCAAATGAAGCCAAGTGGAAGGTGAGGTGTTCTCTCTAGCCAATAGAATGTGCCATGTGTGGGGTGAGGTGGAGGGTTTGTGTGGTGGAGATGAAATGGAAGTGTGTGGAAATGGTGAGGTGGAAGTGATGAGGTGGCAAAGCTTAGGGATGAAGTAAAGGAATGTGTGGTGAGAGAATTAAAGGAAAAGGAAATAGGAAAAGGAAAAGAATTGGAAAAGAGAAGATATTTCTCTAACTCCAAAAATGAAAACATTGGAAACACGGATTCCTAGGTTGAAGTCGATCATGCGGGAAAACATTTCAGAAAATACCGAAATCGTCCCGAAATCGAGTATCTCTGAACGACTCACAATTGATACCAAAAATCAATAATATTATACTAAGTATCATAGTGAAATCCGTTTTATAAAATACTGTATAGTTTTAATATTAAAAATCCCGGACCAGAAAAATACCGACTCCGGAAGAATTTTCATAAAATCATAAAATTCTCAGAAAAAGAATGTAGGTAGAAATTATGATTCTAAGAGACTTTGCCTAAAGGACTTTCTTGAAATTCCTAACTGTTTGGAATTTAAAAATACTGGAATCAGTCTGCTACCGACTCCGGCGGAAAATCCATAAATTCGTAAAATCTTCAGAAAAAGTATTTAAGTAAGAAATGTGATTCTAAGAAGAAAAGTCTAAAGGCTCTTCTGGAAATTTTAAGTGGTTTGTGAATTAAAAATCCGGGAAGCGGTCAGCGACATTGGCCGACACGGTTTTGAAGAAATTCCTTTTATTTCTAGAAAATTCCAAAAATTCACATAAAATCTAATATATTAGAAAACGATATTTAAAATTAAAATCAGTCAATTACGGAAAGTAAATCGAAAAATACGGTCGAAAAACTGAATACGAAAGGAAGTACGTATTCCGGGAACAGGGTATTACAATCTACCCACCTTACAAAAAATTGCGTCCTCGCAATTTCGCTAAGGGGTAAATTGAACACAAAGGGGGTAAGGGTGAAATTAAAGGTCTCGAAAAATCAAAAACAGAGTTAAGGTGAACACAGGAAGAATCAGAATGGACAATCATAGAATGATAAAGGAAATATCTAGAAAGGTAAATACAAGATCGAGGGTAGTAGTTACCATGATATCCTCAATATCCCTGGCCTGGATACTGGTCTCCATATTCAGCTGCATCATCTGATGCCTCTGCTACCATGATGTAACCCTGGCCTCTACCCTGGTCTGCTCTCGGTCTGGCTCCTCTCCGCTGATGACCATACTGCTGGGGTGAAAATGGAGCTCTACGGTCAACAGGTTCTAGGTTCCTCCTAAGTGGCGGGGCTGGAAGAGCTGGTCTAACCGGTACTGGAAGTGCTGGTCGGACTGGTGCCACCTGACCAAACTTGCTGTACTGGCAATCCCTGAGCATATGATTCCCTTTGCCACATGCTAAACATAGCCTCTTGGCCCTTCGACAATCCTTCTTAAAATGCCCGGGTTTGTGGCAATAATTACATACAATCTGTTGGAATGGTATCTGAATCATCGGGTCATGGGTCGCCCTAACTCCATCATCCTCATCTATCAACTCAAAAGGCCTCTTCTTGGCTGGTTCCTCCTCATCTGATCCCCCTGTGTCTTCTCAAACCCCCGCTCTACTTTCCGAGCGGTAGAGAGAACATTTGCATATGTCTTCAACTCCTGGGGCATCAGGTACATCTGAATCTCCATCCGAAGACCCTTCTGAAACCTGCTCGCTCGCTTCTCTTCGTCCGTCACCATATACGGAGCGAAGCGGCTGAGTCTAAGGAAGTCCGCGGCATATTCGTCCACCGACTTGTTTCCCTGCTTGAGTCCGATGAATTGCTCCTCCATCTCCTCCTGTGCTGTAGCCGGAAAGAAGCGGCTGTAGAAACTCTTGGAGAAAGTAGCCCAAGTGATAGGCCTCTCCAAGCGTGCCTCCTCTGCAAGCCACCAAGTCCGAGCCACGTCCTTCAGCTGGATCTTAGCGACCTCAACTTGACTCTCCTGCGGGACACGGGCTGCGTTCAGCAGGTCAGTCGTGTCCGTCAACCATTGCTCTGCTTCCAATGGTTTCTCACTCCCTGTGAATATAGCAGGCTGAAGTCTTCGGAAGTCTGATACATTCCCCGGCTTCTGTTCCTTCGGGGCTGCTAACTCCTGCCTAAGGAGCTCGGTCTGCTGCTGCTGATTTTCCATCTGCTGCTGCTGGTTTCCCAGCATAGTCTGAATGATTCTCAGCACATCAGCATTCTCTCCGCCTACAGGTCCATTCGGCACCTGCCCGACGTAGTTACGACCCGAGCGTCTCTCCATACCGAACAGATGAAAGGCAACTGGATTTGAAAACAAATAGGAGGAGTTTAGGATACAAAGAAATGAATCAAGGAAGGAATCAAGAAGGACTTAACAACTTTGTATATTGTAGTTGGCATAAGCAAATTACAAGAATTTGCCGCTTGTTTGTACTTTAGGTGTGAGAGCCTAGGCTCTGATACCAACCTGTAACGCCCCGATTCCACGAATACGGGGACGTCACTGCGACGTATATACGTAGGTCAGAAGAAGCCCCCACGTATATACGCTAAGCATAAAAGTACAACAAAGATCAGAGTACCAGACAAAGCGTGGTATCATAAACATATATGCCAACACAAGAAGTATACATACAAAGTTACACAGGATATTAGAAAGTATTACACCATACATGTGTATTACATCATATCCAAGTCCAAAGAATAATATACAATATGTATACAAAAGCTCACAAGTAGAAAGAAGAACTCGTGAGAAGCGAGAAGTCTGGCACGGGGAAGTAGAGCTAGCAGCTTGGTCCTACGTGGATGGCTCCACTACGTTCCAAGCTTCAGAATCTGAATGTGCAAATCCAAGGAATCAAGACATATAAACAACAAGCAACTACAGCCAATTGGCTAAAGCGATAAAAATAGGGGTTAGAACACAAGTGTGATATATATAAGGACAGATATAGCATAGTCATCTTGAAACAGGAAATCTCAATAAATCTGATTGTAAGCAAGGTGATTGTATACGCTTAGGTTACGGTCCCATGAGACTAGTACATCGAAGGAATAATCCAAACAAGGAAACCCTCATATATATACCTTTGTCTCATGACACAGTATATCCAAGCGTATAAAATCAGAGATGCAAATCATACTATGGTCAAGACAGGAATACTTAACAGTAATAGTCAAGGTCCATGCTACACGCACCATAAGTCAAAATCAGGACTAAGTCAGGAATCAATACCGGTACATATAACGGAAACTGAATCAGGAACATGACATAGAATCATAATAGGCAACGTCTACTATTATTATTATTATTATTACTCGTCTAACTTATATATCTAGGTATGTGTTTGAGTGTACATCCCACACACATACATCCATATATAAGAAAGTCGAGGGTCGTTATCGGAAGTAGATGGAGAACTGATATCACTGCTTATAGTAGTTCCCATACACCTGGGACCAGTGTTGGAGGCCCAAAGTCCCCGATTCAGTAATCTGTGTGGGCCCAAAGTCCCACTAATCGGTACCGCCAATATGTCATATTCCCATACTATAAACAAGATATCATTCCGGCATCCATCACTTCCTCCCATACCCAATACAAATTGTAGCTTATTAAGATTATTAGATTTCGGGAATAAGTGGAAATAACATGAAGTAACCCTTACAGATTCAAGAGGTGGCCCCACCATTGGACGGTGTGGCACCTAGTTCCATATATGATAACAAGGCAATATTCCCGTAACTTAATAATCATATGGTCAAATATATCATGCTGGATATGAAATGATAGCATGACAAGTGATGATATGTAACCAGTAACAAATCATGATCAGGGCAAGTCATGGCCCAATAAAAGGTCTAGCATGTCAGGTGATATACATGTGTTAAAAGGAAACCTAAAACTAACAAGTCTAAAGAATAGACAAGTGGCTGATAGTGTGAATGATCAAGTCATACAAAGTGATTGATAATAGTCCGACGATGTAATTAGATATGAAACAGTAGCATGAAAGTGATATACGTGAAATAATGGCATGATAAGGGTGATATATGAAGTAACAAGTCAAGGGTGAGAATATATATACTAACATGTTATGAAGTAAGAACATGAAATAAATACTAGTTATGAAGTGTTTAGCAAGGTTAATACATCACCCAAGTATCAAGGTTAAGACCAGATTTTAGAAAGAATGGGAATCAGCAATTCTGGCCCAAAACAGAATTATCGGTCGACTGGGCTAAAGGGCCGGTCGACCGATCAAAGGCCGTGAGCTCCAGTTTGGCCGGTCGAGTGCCGGTCGACTGGGGTTATAAAGGGCGGTAGGGTACCGGTCGACTGCCGGTCGACTGGGCAAAGTGCGTGAGCTCCAGGTCTCCTATGCCAGTCGACTGGTTGGTGGAACCGGTCGACCGCCTATTCAATTTTGTGCACGATTGTGCACATCGGTCGACTGCCCTCCTTGGGCCGGTCGACCGGAGTTCTGGAATAGGCTGTGGTCTGACTAAAAAAAATCCAGATTTTGTGGTGGTTGTTTTTAATGACTAAAAATATGATTTTGATGACATGTATACACAAAATATAGAGGCACGAATATACTAGAAATGAAACAAATCTTGGTGAGTAAAGATACTCACTTCGATCGGTTGTTTGGAACCTTTATGAGTCCCGAAGAGATAAAAATCGACGAAAAGCTCCAATGCGATCCTTGACAATATCGCGGACGATCCTTAAACCAAGTTGCTAGAGATGGAGCTGAACCTAGGGTTTGCTTTGGAAGTAGGGTTTGAATTTGAGAAGAGGAGGGATTTGCAAAGGTGGATTTCTTGGTGGAATGAAGAAAGGAAATAAAATGTAAAGGAATAGGTTTAAATAGGGTTTGGATTTGTAAAGGAGGAGTAATATTGTAATTGAGAGGGGTTTTGTGTAAAAAGGGAACTCTTGGCCAATCAAATGAAGCCAAGTGGAAGGTGAGGTGTTCTCTCTAGCCAATAGGAATGTGCCATGTGTGGGGTGAGGTGGAGGGTTTGTGTGGTGGAGATGAAATGGAAGTGTGTGGAAATGGTGAGGTGGAAGTGATGAGGTGGCAAAGCTTAGGGATGAAGTAAAGGAATGTGTGGTGGAGAATTAAAGGAAAAGGAAATAGGAAAAGGAAAAGAATTGGAGAAAGAGAAGATATTTCTCTAACTCCAAAAATGAAAACATTGGAAACACGGATTCCTAGGTTGAAGTCGATCATGCGGGAAAACATTTCAGAAAATACCGAAATCGTCCCGAAATCGAGTATCTCTGAACGACTCACAATTGATACCAAAAATCAATAATATTATACTAAGTATCATAGTGAAATCCGTTTTATAAAATACTGTATAGTTTTAATATTAAAAATCCCGGACCAGAAAAATACCGACTCCGGAAGAATTTTCATAAAATCATAAAATTCTCAGAAAAAGAATGTAGGTAGAAATTATGATTCTAAGAGACTTTGCCTAAAGGACTTTCTTGAAATTCCTAACTGTTTGGAATTTAAAAATACTGGAATCAGTCTGCTACCGACTCCGGCGGAAAATCCATAAATTCGTAAAATCTTCAGAAAAAGTATTTAAGTAAGAAATGTGATTCTAAGAAGAAAAGTCTAAAGGCTCTTCTGGAAATTTTAAGTGGTTGTGAATTAAAAATCCGGGAAGCGGTCAGCGACATTGGCCGACACCGGTTTTGAAGAAATCCTTTTATTTCTAGAAAATTCCAAAAATTCACATAAAATCTAATATATTAGAAAACGATATTTAAAATTAAAATCAGTCAATTACGGAAAGTAAATCGAAAAATACGGTCGAAAAACTGAATACGAAAGGAAGTACGTATTCCGGGAACAGGGTATTACATTTACACTATGCGTAATGTCATCTTTGATGAAAACTAATTTTCCTTCTTACAATCCTCTAATCAATATCATTACCCATCCTCGCAATCTTCTTCTCCTACATCTTCTATAACCAAGGTTCCTATTTTTTCCTCAACCAATACCAGCCATCTCCAACAACTACAACCTTCATCCTCATTAGACAACCTAACCTCCATAATGTCCGTCTTGGATACTGGCTTGCCCATTTAAACAAATAATGTTCCTACATGACCTTACTCCACCACTCAACATCCTTCATCCAATACTTCTCCATCAATTCACACTGATATATCAACAACTCCCATTCCTCTTTTAGATCCTTCTCTACCAACCACACCATTAATAGTACATATTCCATCTCCACTACCTATAGTACAAACTTTCACTACAACCACATTAATACCTCTCACCTCCTCCACCCTCAACACTCATCCCATGACTATCAGAGCAAAGGATGGAATTTACAAGCCAAAGCACTCCAATCTACATTATACCCACTTCCTATGTCTCTAAATGCCATTATTCCATCTGCTCCTACTTGTGTCACACAGGCTAACAAGGATTCACATGGTGAGATGTGATGGCGGCTGAAATTTCTGCACTTATAGATGATCAAACTTAGACGTTGGTCCTTCCTCTACCAAATCAGAACATAATCAGTTGTAAATGGGTATATCGCGTGAAACAAAAGGCTGATGGTACCGTTGATCACTTCAAAACTCGGCTAGTCGCTAAGGGATTCACTCAGCAACCAGGTATCGACTCTAAATATAAAAGCAGTCATCTATTGTATCCCTAATATGAGTGCACTTATTAGTTAAATGTGCAAAATATACTTCTTGTTCTCTATATAAAGAGCACTGCTCTATTATATTTCATGGAGGAAAAATATTGAAATAAAATAAAGGATTCAGATTCCATAAGTATTATTTTTAAAACGCATATGAAGTCTCAGTGCATCTAAAACATATGGTGTGATCTTGACGGAACTTACCAAATAAATCATGAAATTAATCGAATTATGGATTACAAAGTTCTAGCTAGAAGAAAACACTACAATTGCATCCATTCACTTCTTTTTTTTTGTTGAGATAAATGCATCTAATCACTTTTATGTGCATGTTCAATAAACTTGTTAGAACTATACCTTTGTTGCACACAATTTGCTCCTTCCCATAAAAAAAAAAAAAAAAAAAAAAAAAAAAATGAAGCCACCGGAATGCTCTCATCCTAGTCGTGGCTTCACCTCCTCCATTGTAGATGTATCGTTTGCTGCTTGAACCCGTCCATTCCTTAGCCAGATCTTTCGCCAGCGCCATCATAACATCTGCAGCTAAAATCCGGCCATCTCGTGACTGAAACCCTCACCACCGAAGTCGTGGCATTCCCCTTCACCTCACTTGTGGTATCTACGACTCAAACACAGCTCAAGCACAATATGTGCACCTCTGATATGGTCATCCCGTGACTGGATTTCCCACCATCGAACTCATGGCATGTCCCCACTACCATAATTGTGGCATAAAATCCGGCCATCTCCAACCGGTCACCCCCGTTCAAAATCAGTCATCCTCGGCCGGACACTCCCGCTAACTCTCACCGGTCGTTGCCCTGATCTTAGAGTTCTGCAAAAATTCCTACTCTTGCTGGCGGAATCCGACCGAATCTGCAGGCCCCAGGTCGAGTCACCACCGCCTCCCAATCTGGTTTTTTGTCCTCGTCGGGAAACTTGCTGGATACGCTGGCAAAGTCCACCATTCCACTCCTGGTGTTAGATTTCAAAGAAGGAATGAAGAACTTGTGGAAGCTTAAAGAAGCTCTGAGGCTCTCCCTAGACAACCACCTCCGCACTCGAGAGATCCGAACAACGCCAGCAAACTACTTGACGAACTAGCCAGATTCTGCCGATGCTGACTCTGACACGAACCGGTGATCACCGAGCATTGTTGTGAAACTCATGGGGCTCGACACTCTCCCCGATGCTAATGCACGGGCTTGACAAACCTACAAAAGATTTGAAGACTTTGAAGCAGATCCTTAAAGCTCTGTAGCTCAAAGGCCTCTACGTTCAAACTCCAAGCCATCACATCAACAAATCGAGTGCTGTCAGAATCTCGTCTTCGACCATCCTCTTTCGTCGTCATGAATCATCACCGCACAGCCTTGTCGAGCCCTCTCCGCAGCCGACTTGGGCCGAGCCCTCGAAGAGTGCGCCCTCGCCGCACTATTCGATTCCGATGCTCTTTGTCGCATCAAGCCCGACACACTTTGCCTCTACGTCAAGTACAGACTTGCACATGCTCAGTCTGTTGACAGCTACATGTTGCTATCGATCGATAAGTCAAGGCAATCGACCGCGAGCCAATAGAAACTGAGGACATCTCAGTCTATCGACAACTGACAAGCAGCTGTCGACAGATATCAATACCTGTCGAAGACAGTCGACAAGAGATCGACCACGGCTTCAACAAAGGCCAAGACGTGTCTCATTCTGTCGACAACTGACACGCAGTTGTCGATAGTTACGAGAAATTTAAGACTTCAAACTGTTTTCATATTCTAATTTTGAAGAGGTTTCGAATCTCTTCTTCCAGAGGCGGTTGATTGGATAACTAGGATGGTTTTGCAGAAGATTTGAAAGATCTAGATTTATTCTAGATATTTATAGAACCCCTAAGATTGTGAGTTTTAGTGATTGTGCTCAAGAGAGATTTCCACCTAATATTGAGAATTTGAGAGATCCTAAAAAGAGATCTTTGTAAATTCTTATTGCTTCTCAGGTTAATAAGATTTTTCTCCTCCTCTCTTAATTCTTGTGTTTATTGATTTGTGTTCTTCCTCTTGTGATGATCAAGATATATTACTTGCTACAGTAAATCACTCGATGCTTCCGCAGTTGCTCTTATTGTTTGGTGGGGTCTATCACAACAATTGGTATTAGAGAGATGGCTAGCAAGATGACCACAACAAAGTTCGAGGAGGAGAAATTCAACGGGAAGAATAACTTCTTGTTGTGAAAAATACTGGTAACAACATTGCTCGTCAAGGAGGACACTCACAAGGCCCTACTTGGTATTGAGAAAAGGCCGTCCAAGATGGAGGACGACGAGTAGGTGGATCTCGATGTTCGAGCCACAGCTACTACTATACTATACTTATCAGATGAAGTTCTTTATAACGTAATGAACGAGAAAACAACTGCAAGTTTATGGTGTAAGTTGGAGAGTCTCTACATGACAAAGAGTTTATCCAATAAATTCTTCTTAAAGAAGCAGTTGTACAGTCTTGGATGAAGGAACATCGATGTTGCAACATCTCAATGTGTTCAATCGAATTTTGAGCGACATGTTGGCACTGGAGATGAAATTAGAAGAAAAAGACAGAACACTTCTTTTGTTGTCTTCTCTTCCTTCAAGTTATGATCACTTGGCGACCACCATCATGTACGAAAAGAAGACCTTAGAGTTGAAAGATGTCAGACAGATTCTCCAGAACAACAAGCTGATGAAGAAGATAGATTTCATAGAGAATGCCTCAGGTTTGATAGTCAAGGAGCAGAGAGGGAATCACAGAGTAGATGACCCAAAAAGGATAATAAAGCTTCTAGTGAAAATAATTGTTGCTACCATTGCAAACAGTCAGGGCACATGAAAAAGAATTGCTTTAAGTACAGAAGATGTTAAAAAAGAATGATGGTCCAGGAGCTAATGGAGCATGTACCAGAAACAATCGAATCAAGCCAGCGTAACCCAAGAATCAATTGAAGAACTATATGTGTTCTATTGGTGAATCCAAATAGAGGAAAAGGGAGGTTCTCGAATGCTCGGTTGCTTGACTTGGGATGCACATACCACATGTGCCTAAGGAAGTAATGATTCAGCACATATGAGCTTTTGAAGGAGAGACACTCCTGATGGAAAATGATGCTAAATGCAAGTCAATTGAAATAGATAATATCCGTATGAAGATGTTTGACGGACGAGTGCGAACACTGAAGGACGTGAGACATGTTTCAGGCATGAGGAAAAATCTTCTCCGTTGGGAGCCTTGAAAGCTCAGGGATACAAATTCTCAGGTACGGATGGAGTTCTAATGTCACTAAAGGCTCTATGACGGTCCTAAAAGCAGAGCGTAAGACAAACTTGTACAAGACAATCAGAATCGTGGTGTTTGGTGATGCTTCCGTAGCAACAGAGAAGGACACTACAAGACTTTGGCACAAGCGTTGTGGACACATGAGCGAGCAAGGTATTCAAGCCCTACACAGCATATGAGTTCTATAAGGTATTAAACATTGCAAACTTAACCTATGTAAGTTTTGGTCGATAGTAGCTTTTACTATCTCAGTGCATAAAATTAAGGGCTTCTTAGATCTTGTACACACGGATGTGTGGGGAGATTCGCCAGTTGCATCCATTGGAGCGCATGTTATTATGTTAGTTTTATAGATAATTTCTCCCGAAAAGTATTGGCATACTCCTTGAAGCAAAATTAGAGGTATTTCAGAAGTTCAAGAAGTGAAAAGTCAAGGTGGAGAATCAGAAAGGCGAAAGACGAAGTTCTTGAGGCTAGATAATGGGAGAGAGTATACATCCTCGGAATTCAAGGAGTACTTAGATAGTGAAGGTATTGAGCACCAGCTAACTTTTTCAGGACGGTCAGAACAAAATGGAGTAGAAGAGTGTATGAATCGGACACTTACGGAGCATGCCCGCAGTATGAGGTTACAGGCTTACATGTCAGAAGGTTTCTGAGTAGATGCAGTGAGTCATGCGAGCTATTTAGTGAACAGATCACCATCTACAGTTGTTGATCTTCAGATCTCAGAATAGATATAGCAAGGAGAATCAGTAAACTATTCAACCTTATGAATATTCGACTACCGACATACAATTTGGTTGATAGTCAAAAGAAGAATAAGCTAGAGTCCAAGTCAAAAGATGTGTTACTTCATAGGTTTCACCAATGAAACCAAAGCATACATGCTTTGGGATCTAGAGAAGAAGAGTGTCTCTGCTAGCAGATATGTGTTTTTAATAAAGATTCAATATTGCAAGTAAAGTAAAAGACGAATATAAGGCGCAAGGTGAAGCTTCAGACAGTTTACCAGATTCTCAGAGAGAGAAGTTTGATTTTCAGATGACCCCAATAAGCCTGTCTGGTTAGATGAAGACTTTTCAGATTCAGATGGAGATACGCTGGAAGCTACTCAAGCGACATATGCAATCTAGACCGTTGAGGTGTTAAGTCAGAGTTTCAATACCACCAATCAGATATGACTGGAAAGAAGACCAAGTCTCCTTTTCATTGGTAAAGAAAGTTGGAGATCTTAGCAGTTAAAGGAGGCAATTGACGTGGATGGCATTGATAAGTAGGCCATACCCATAGAACAGGGAGATGGAGTCTTTGGAGAAGAATTAGACATGAGATTTGATGAATCTACCAAAAGGCTCCAAGGTGATAGGTTGTAGGTGGGTCTTTTATAAGGACAATGAGCAATACAAGGCAAGACCCATTGCCAAAGGGTATTCTTAGAAGGAGGATACTGAGTACAATAAGATCTTCTCTTTTATAGTCAAGCATGCTTCTATTCGATTGTTGTTGGCAATCATAGCTTATGGTGATCTCCAGTTGGAGCAGCTCGATGTGAAAATAATATTTCTGTATGGTGAGCTAGAGGAGAGGATATACTAAAACAACCTGAAGGGTTCATTCAGGAAGGCCAGGAAAATAAAGCGTGTCTTCTCAAAAAGTCCCTTATGGGCTGAAGCAGTCTTCCAGGCAGTGGCACAAGTGGTTTAACTCATTTATAATCATGGCTAATTACACCCGATATGAGTATGACAGTTGTGTTTATTTCAAGCAGTGCAATAATGATCTCACATATTTTTTGTATGTGGATGATATGCTGATTGTTGCAAGAAACAAGACACACATTCAGAATCTTAAAGCTCAGCTAAAGATAGAGTTCGACATAAAAGATTTAGGAGAAGCCAAGAAGATCTTAGGTATGAAGATCAGTCAAGCCAGGAGTACAGACAAACTCTATCCCAGTAGAATTATGTTATCAAGATGTTGGAAAGGTTCGACATGTCTGGAGTATGACCAGTCCCTACTTCTTTGATAGGTCATTTCAAGTTATCCTCCAGTCAGTGTCCAAACTCAAAAGAAGAGGAGGATGAGATGTCTCGAGTACTATATGCCAGTATTATGGGATCACTAATTTATGCTAAGTCTGCACTAGCCTGACTTCGCCTATGCAGTTAGTACAGTAAGTTGGTTCATGTCGAATCCAGGAAGACAACATTAGGAAGCAGTAAAGTGAGTTCTACGATATTTACGACGGACTGCAAGATTAGGCTTGGTATTCAGAAGTTGAAAACAGAGAAGTCTAAGGTGTTACAAGGATATGTTGATATAAATTTTACAGGAGATCTTAATCAGCAAAGATTTATGACGAGTTATGTATTCACAGTAGCCAAGTATATTGTTAGTTGGAAGGAAGAGTAGTAAAATACCGCGGTGCTTTCAACAACAGAGGCAGAGTACATGGTTGTACTTGAGGCATCTAAGAAAGCCTTATGCTTGAGAGGATTGGCTGGTACATTTGGCATCACACAGATTCAGTTCAGGTCTACTACGACATTCAAAGTGCGATATATCTTATTAAGGGTCACAAATATCACAACTAGATAAAGCACATTGATGTGAGGTATCACAGGATATGTCATTGGTTCTAGTAGAAAAGATTATTAACTTGGTGAAGATCAGTATGAAGAAGAATCTTGCAGACATTATGACAAAAATCATCCCAGTGAAAAAGTTCAGAGCATCTCTAAACTTCATCAATTTTCTCCAAAGATAAGGTAGAGAATGAGCTATTAGATGGACTGTGTAAAGCCACAAAAGGGGGAGAGAGAAGCTTACTGATGGTGTGGAGGCAAGTTTCTACAAGGGACTCATGACATGTTAGTCAAGCTGGATATTATTGGTATTTTGGGTGCCTCATATCCATTGAAGAAGACTACAAGATAAGGTGAAGAAGATTTCAGAAGATTCAACAGTCAGAAATATGCACAGATATGCACATGCTCAGTCTGTCGACAGCTACGCGTAGCTGTCGACAGCTAACTAGGGCAGTCGATGGGCGGTCGACCGCGAGCCAATAGAAACTAAGGGCATCTCAGTCTATCGACAACTGACACGAAGCTGTCGACAGACATCATTGCTGTCGAAGGCAGTTGACGGGAGATCGACTATGGCTTCAACAGAGATAAGGTGTCTCATTATATCGTTAGCTGACACGTAGCTGTGGCAACTACGGGAAATTTCAGAATCTGAACTGTTTTCATATTCTAATTTTGAAGAGGTTTTTAAATCTCTTCTTTCATAGGTGGTTGATTGGATGACTATGATGGTCTTTCTGAAGATTTGGAAGGTTAAGATTTATTCTAAATGTTTATAAAAACCCTATAGTTGTGGGTTTTAGTGATTATGCTAAAGAGAGATTTTCATCTTGTATTGAGATTTTGAGAGATCCTAGAGAGAGATCCTTGTAAACTTTTATATTGCTTTTCAGATTAATAAGATTTTCTCCCATTCCTCTCTCAAATCTTATATTTCTTGATTTGTTGTTCTCCTTCTTGTAGTGATCAAGATATATTACTTGCTACGATGGATCTCTCGGTGCTTCCACAATTATTCTTATTATTTGGTGATGTCTATCACAACTCCAAGCTCTTGTCAAATTATTTTGAGGTGACCATGACACGAGCCATGTTGCTTTAAACTATTGCATGTTGCCCCTGAGAGAGATCTGATCCTGAAAATAGAGCACCCATCCTTGGATGCAATCTTGACAAGACTCTGATTTCACGTCTTTCAAAGCGCGGCGCTGTCGGATGAAATAGCTGCGGTAGGAGACGCTCGACGACTGATCTTGTCGCCGTGGCCAACAATAGTTGCTATGGGCCAAAATAGACATGGCATTCTAATTATGTGACGTTACAAGACCTTAATCGATTCGTCATGGCGTATGAGTGATTAGTTGCGTGGTTGACTGCTCCCATATTTTCAAGGCTATCCGTATGGATATATGCTGTTAGGCTTATTTTTATTTTAAAGTCTAATTTATTTTGGGCCTAATCAAGTCAATTGGATATTTGCACCCGCCCACTTAACCTATGTTGTTTGACCCAATAAAGAATTGATCAAACCTAAATGGTTTGGGTCTAGACATGTTTTCAATTACACTTAGCCATGAGTGTATTTAAATTAAAATGTGGGACTCATCTACACGTGTGGAACTCGTATTATAAATCAAGGGCCTAGATCTATGATGAGTTGAACAAGAATTTCTTGATGCTATATATATCATGAGTAGGGTCCCTCTCCAACAACAATAACCATCTCTCTCTTAGAGGCCTCTCATCTCCTCTAAGGATAAAGAAGAGAACTTGGTGGCTGGAGAGAAGAATCCTCTCCCTCAACTCCGGCGTCCTCGAGATCGTGCAACCTTCGGCATCCTTTTCATGATGGAATCAGGTATGCCTAAAACCCTCCTTCCCTTTGATCATGATAAAGAGACTTACAGTATATGTGTAGATCTTGTATGGAATAAATTTAGATCTAACAATTGGTATTAGAGCTACCTCTTTATCAGATCATAGGGATCTACAGAAATTATGATCTCGATCTATGAATAAAATTATAATCTCGATCTATGAATATCATTAATAATTCTTCCCTTGATTCAATAAATATTTTTTGTGTCTCATATATTGAATTAAAGTTTAAAGGGATGATTTTTAACATGTATATATTTTTATAAAATTTAATATGTGTGTTATTCTAGATTTAATTAAAAAAAAACATGTACATGTGCTGCATGCAAGCAACGCATGCAGCACACAATTTTTGTTTAAAAAAAAAGGGGTATGCATGAATGCTCTCTCAGAGAGCACTGCAGAGAGCATGCAATGCTCTCTGCAGAGCGCGCGCACATGCACGTATGCTGCTAGCATGCGTGCGATGGCCATGCGGCCTGCGCCGCACCTTGTGGGCGGGCAGCAGCCGCCGACCCATGGCCAGCGGCTACAAGAGCAAGATGTAAAATTAAATAAAATAAAGGAGGTTAATTATTTTGAGTTTCATAATTAATTAAGATTATGAGATTAATTAGGATTAAAAATTTAGAGATTAAATTTTACTCTAATAAGGAAACTTACTCCTAATTAATCTCATATTAAATTTCATTTGGGATGGTTGAGATTGATTTGGGTTTTAGAATTGAGATAGAATTCTAATCTATTAACAGTATTTTGGGGTAGAATTCTACTCAAATAAAGAGACCTAATCCCAATCAATCTCACATAAAGCTAATGGGGTTTTATTCAGTTATTTAAACCCGGCCCAATAAGAAAGGAAACCAATAACCTAACCATTGCGGGTCGAGTCTGATTCAGACCCGATAAGCACTGCAAACCCGTTTTGTCAATAGAAACTTCAATTAGCCGCTACGGGTTCATCCGGCCTCTGTTTTGGGCATGTAAACAGCCGTTTCGAAGCTCTTGACGAGCACTATAGTATTATAGGAACTATACATGACAAGACAGTAGTTAGTTGACATAAAGAAAGCATTGAAATGTTTGTTTATCATGATAATATGTATCCTTATATGCTTCCGTTTTATCATCAATATTATTATTGCTTATATTGTCTAGCATAATGAATATTGATGTTTACTACAGTTGATAATACACAGATAAAAATATATACATGTTCAAGTTAAAGAATTTCTAAAAGAACTCACTTAATTGCGTATATAGTTCATGCGGACAATAGCCGGCCCAAAGGAAGACTATTGTTTGGCCGAATTATGTATGGCTTCGGATACTTGATGTGGGTAATGCAAGTGGAGAACCTTGGTGTGTGATAACCGGCCCAAAGGAAGGTTGTCACACTATAAGCCCATATTGCATTACCCTCATCAACTAGTCTGATGGCGGAACAAGAATCCAGATGCATAAATTTGTATGGCCCATGCGTGTGACAATCAGCCCAAAGGAAGGTTGTCATTATGGCCGGGTCATTACATATATTATATGGCCAATATAGATTACTTAAACTTTGAGAACAATCCTATAAAGTGACAGTCAGCTTAAAGGAAGGTAGTTCTCTTACATAGGACCTAGACTTTAGGATATCTATATTGGGCCAGTACAGTGTTGGCATATAGAGACACAACTTGTTCTGAAAGTTAACCGGCAGCTCTATCGGTTAAACTAGTTGCATTTTCTGAAATTCATTTTTTTATGACTATTACAGTAGAATTTTATTAAATGCAATGTTTATGTTAAACTGATGAGAAATTGTACACTTATGTAGTTTAAATTGAATGGTACAAACTTTAAGAAGTGGTAAGACCACGTAAATGATCGTTCTTGAATTCATGCACCTAGAGTACACCTTAAAGATTGATGGATCTCTATTATCACTAATAAAAGTTCAGTAAAGAAAAGATCAATTATGCTAAGTGGGAGAGATCTTACAAGATGTGTCTAATGGTCATAAAGTACACTATTCCTATAACTATTAGGGGTTCTATACTTGATAAAGTCAGTGCTCACTTATCATCCAGGGTAAACTTCTAATAAGAAAAGGAAAAGTGAAACTAAAGGAAGGAATATAAACACTACTACAGTGGCTGATCCTAAGTGGCAAAAGTGTAGGAGAAGAAGCGTAAGGTCATTGCATGTTTTTTCTGCAAGAAAGTAGGCCACCTCAAGTAGGAATAGATAAAGTATTAGAAATGGCTATTTAGCGGGTATATCTCATATTTATGTTGTTCTGAAATTAATTTAGCTTTAGTGCCACTTGATACAAGGTTAATAGATAACTCACATAAGTGATTCAATGCGAAACTTTCAAACCCTCCGGAGGCCCAGCCCAGCTGAGCGATACGTATACATGGGTGATGGAAATAAAGTTGCAATTAAAGTTGTTGGAGTTTGTAGGCTTAAAATTAGATTCTGATTTTTTGTTTTAGATTTGGATGAGACTTTATATGTACCGTCCTTTTAGACGGAATCATATTTCTATTTCATTTGTTAGACAGATCTAGTTTTACTGCCACTCTTGATAATGAAATGCTTAGTTTACTTTCCAAATCTAAAGTTGTTGGTACTAGAATTCTGATTGATGGCTATATAAATTGAAATTTCATACTTTATATACTGAATCTCTATATGTGAATAGCCTAGGCACTAAGCGAATATTAATTAAAGAAATATTAGGAAGTTAGGTACTAAACAGAGTTCAGGATGTCTTAAATTTGGTGTATATATAGACATTTGTGGTTCATTCCCTATAACTTCTTGGAATGGTCATGAATATTTCATCACTTTTACAGACAATTACTCTCGTTATGGGTACCTATACTTGTTCTATGAGAAATCTCAATCATTGGACATGTTTAAAGCTGTTAGATCTGATCATGGTTGTGAGTACTATGACAGATATGAGGAATCAGGTAAATATCCAGAATTATTTGTCAATTTCTGAAAGAGTGGTATTGTCGCTTAGTACACCATATTAGGGACACCTCGTCAAAATGGTATTACTGAGAGATAAAATCACACACTAAAGGATATGGTTGGGAGTATGATAGCTCACATTACTCTACCAGAGTCATTATATATTGAAGCCTTAAAAATGGTTGTCACCTCCTTAATAGAATACCTAGCAAAACAGTAACTAAAACCCCGTATGAGTTATTGACTGAGAAATCTCTCAGTATTAGGCATCTACATGTTTGGGGTTGTCCAGCGAAAGCTCGGCCATATATACCATATGAAAAAAAGTTGGACTCAAGTACAGTTAGCTGATTATTCATAGGGTATTCTAAGAGGTATAAAGGCTTTAAGTTTTATTGTCCCTCCACTAAGAACATAAAGACGGATTGCTAAAAATTTTTTGAGAATATTCAGAACAGCGAGAGTCAACTACATAAGGATTTCATATATAAGGAAGAACAGATTGTTATACCCATGACAAATTGTTCTAAATGATAAAGTAGTTGTTCCACTTCAAGATGAAAATACAGTTGCATCCTTACAAGATACATATACAGTTCATCCTGAAGTAGATCATGCTGGTGAGGTAGAACCTTAAAATTCTCAACCACAAGTGCCTAGGAGATCAACTAGGAAGAGGAAATCAGTCATTATAAATGACTATATAGTTTATCTCCAATAGCATGAGTTTGACATAAGGCTAGAGGATGACCCCACATTCTTAAATAAGGCCAAACTCAACATTCACTCCAGTAAGTGGTTAAATGCTATGAAAGATGAGTTAAAATCCATAAAGGACAATGATATTTGGGATTTAGTAAGAGTTGCCTAAAGGAAAGAAACTGATTGGTTGTAAATGAGTATTCAAAACCAAGCGGGATTCAAAAGGTAATGTCGAAAGGTATAAGGCACATCTTATCACAAAGGAATTCACTCAAAGAAAGGGCATTGACTATAAAGAGACTTTCTCCCTAGTTTTCATGAAGTATTCTTTCAGGATTATTATGGCACTGGTGGCTCACTTTGACCTGAAGTTATACCAAATGGATATTAAGATTGCCTTTCTTAATGGTAGCATTGAGAAGAAAATCTGTATGGTGCAACCAGAAAGTTTCATAATATTTGGTTACAAATAAAGAAATTTACTTATGGTCTAAATCAAGCAATGGTATTTGAAATTTGATCATGTAATATCCGATTTTGGTTTTAAGGAGATTGTAGATGATCAATGCATTAACCATAAATTTAAAGAGAGTAGACTTATATTTCTTGTGCTATATGTGGATGATATTCTACTAGCAAGTAACGATATGGTTCTTTTACTTGACACCAAGAGTTTTCTCTCAAAGAACTTTGAGATGAAAGATCTTGGAGAAGCTTCTTTTGTGATAGGCATCCAGATTCTACTTGACAGGACACGTGGAGTATTAGGTTTATCACAAAAGGCCTACATCAATAAGGTGCTAGATAGATGTGGCATGAAGAACTGCTCTAAGGGAGATAGTTGAGTTTACTCTAATGTCTCAAGAATGACCTTCAGAAAGAGCAAATGAAAGACATTCCTATGCATCGGCGATTGGAAGTCTGATGTATGTTTAAGTTTGTACCCATCCAGACATAGCATATACTATTGAGAAACTTAGCAGATACTTGATCAATCATGGGATTGATCTCTAGAAGACTGTAAAGAAGGTAATGTGATATCCATAGAAGACTACATGAAATCTGATCAGTTGCAGCTGATTGGATACACAGATTCAGATTATGCTGGATGTATCGGCAATAGGAAATCCACTTCATTTTACATTTTCCTTATTGTAGGAAGATGGTGGATTTAGTCGAGATGCCATTACAGCTACACTGTGACAATAAGAGTTATAAAGTTCTACTGCAATAGTGACAAGAGTTCAGCAAAGTTGAAGCATATCGACATCAAGTTTCTTGTCATCAATGATAAAGTTCGGAATCATATTTTGTCTGTTGATAGTGATGACACTATTCTTAACATTACAGATCCACTCATTAAAGGACTTTCACCTAAAGTCTTCTTAGAGCGTATTGCTCATATGGGATGACTAGTCATTATGATATCCTGATTTTGTGGGAGTGGACAATTTTATATAACAGACATTATTTCTAAGTGCACTTTATGGATATTTGTTGATTCTAATAAATAAATTTATAATTGTTTTTTCTAAAGTTTACTTTTGCGCATTTGAGTTTGTTGAATTAGCAGTTAGACTCGTTGGAGTCATAAAGTGAGACTCGTTAGAGTCATAAGGCTAGACTCGTTGGAGTCATAAAGTGGAAGCCAGTTGAAATTGTACCTTATTTGATCAAAGGACATTTCCATGCCACACGTCCACATTTGATCTATGTCGTTAGGGGTTCTGAAACTTGTGATGTGGAAGGTCCTGTCTCGATTATACAGAAGGTAACGATCACCATGTTCGGCGGCAGGACTCTTAATGGACCAGATTGTTCTGAAACGTGCTTTGTTGGCGGTTAAAGTTTTGACGTCATAAAGTTATGCATAATATCTATTCAGTATGACTTGCTTGGCCCAAGTGGGAGATTGTTAGACTTATTTTTGTTTTAAAGTCTAATTTATTTTGGGCCTAATTAAGTCAATTGGATATTTAAACCTGCCCACTTAACCTATGTTATTTGACCCAATAAAGAATTGATCAAACCTAAATGGTTTGGGTCTAGACACGTTTTCAATTACACTTAGCCATGAGTGTATTTAAATTAAAATGTGGGACTCATCTACACGTGTGGAACTCGTGTTATAAATCAAGGGCCTAGATCTATGATGAGTTGAACTAGGATTTCTTGATGCTATATATATCACGAGTAGGGTTCCCTCTCCAACAACAAAAGAAGAGAACTTGGTGGCTGGAGAGAATAATCATCTCCCTCAACTCCGGCGTCCTCGAGATCGTGCAACCTTCGGCATCCTTTTCTTGATGGAATCAGGTATGCCTAAAACCCTCCTTCCCTTTGATCATGATAAAGAGGCTTACAATATATGTGTAGATCTTGTATGGAATAAATTTAGATCTAACATATGCATCCAAAGATATCATATAACTAATTACGGCCATCATGTATGGCGAAAAATGCAGTGTGTATGTTAAATTTATTATTCGATGGTTGTGAAAAAAAGAAAACTTCTACAATATGCTATTTATTAGACATCAGCTAATGGACTCCCTTTAATTTTCTTTAGAACATCTCTCGCTCTCTGTTTTTTTCCTTCAGTTTTAAATATCCTCCATTGTGATATAAAGCTATAAACCATTCCGAAAAAGAGAGACTCAAACAAAGAATAGAAACTGAAAAATGAAAATAGACAAGACTCTCTACACAATGTTGTTTACAGTCCTATCCAAACGGCAAAGAAGTTATGGGCAAACCTCGATAAGAAATTCAAAATCGAGGATGCCGGTACTAAGAAGTTCGTTGTGGGACGATTTCTAAGACTGTGATCAGTCAGGTGCAACAATTTCAACTTATTCTGTACGAGATAAAGACTGAAGGTATGATTCTACCTGTAACTTTTCAGATTGCAACTATAGTAGAGAAACTCCCACCTGCGTAAAGAGATTTCATGAACTACCTAAACACACGCTCAAGGAGCTGAAGTTGAAAGATCCTATTGTGAGGCTTCAAATTGAGAAGGACAACCGAAAATCTGAGAAAAGGAGCAACAAGGAATCCTATGAAGCCAAGGCGAATGTGATCGAAGACTTAAAGGGAAAAATGTCTATTTTCAAGCGGAAGAAGACAGCCTCAGGGTACAAAGGTAAGGATTAAGAAGGTAAGAACAAGCCCTTCAAAGAAACTTACTATATCTGCAATAAAGAGAGACACAAGGCGAATGAATGTCCTAATCGTCCCAAAAAGAATAAGAAGGATCATCCACAGGCAAACCTGACCGACCATGCGTCGCCAAGCTTATCAGTTGTGGTGACAACCAACAATAAGGATTGGTGGGTAGACATGAGCTACTCGGCACATCTGATCTGAGAAAATATTATTCTCTGAATATCAAAAACTGAAGCATGATGAGCAACTTTTCAGGGGCAACTCAGCCGCCTCTAAGGTTGTAGGAAAGGGAAATGTCATATTGAAGTGGACATCTGGGAAAGAGCTCACTCTGAACGATGTACTGCATGTTTCAGATATCCGCATGAACCTGATATGCAGTTCGATTCTTAGTAAAAAAGGCTTTAGAATGATCTTTGAATCTAATAAATTTGTACTTACTAAAAATAGCATGTATGTGGGCAAGGGTTATCTTGTTGATGATTTTTTCAAGGTCAATGTTGCTGTAATGGGTAAAAAGTCCATGTATTTGTACCCAAAGCTCATAAATAAAAGAAAATCTTCTGTTAATTTGCTTGACTCTCCTACGTTATGGCAGCTAGATTAGAGCTTGTAAATTACAAGTCCTTGCAAAACTTGTCTAATTTAGGATATAATCCTAACCTCAACTTGGAAGAAATTCGCAGGTGTGAAATTTGTGTTGAGGCCAAGTTCGCGAAAAATTTATTTCACTCAATTGATCGAAACACAGAACCTTTAGGATTAATTCATAGCGACTTGTGTGACTTAAAATTTGCGCCAATAAGAAGCGGAAAAAAGTATTTCATTACTTTTATTGATGACTGTACAAGGTATTGCTATTTGTATTTTTTAAACAGTAAAGATGAGGCAATGAGTATATTTATAACATATAAAGTCGAGGTTGAGAATTAACTCAATAAAAATATAAAGATTCTAAAATCCGATCGAGGCGGTATGAATTTAGTAAGTTATGTGCTAATTTTGATATAATCCACCAAACCACAACACCACTCCTCAGCAGAATGAGATTACTGAAAGAAAGAATAGACTTTAAAAGAAATGATAAATTCCATGCTCGTAAGTTCTGGTGCACCTCAGAACTTGTGAGAAAGCTCTGTTAACTGTAAATTATATTCTAAACAGAGTACCACAGAAGAAACTTAGCCTTTTACCATTTGCGTTATGACATGGAAGAGCACATTCGTACAATTATCTCAAAATGTGGGGCTTGCAAAGGTACTGGCCTCACTACCAAAAAAGACAAAATTGAGAACGAAAACTATGGACTGCATTTTCATATGATATGCCTTAAATAGCTGCCTATAAATTTCTAGTATACAAATCAGAAATACCTGATATTCATGTAAACATGATTATCGAATTCATAGACGTCGTATTCTTTGAAGACATCTTTCTGTGTAAACAGAAAGAAGACAAGACTTCTGAAAAAATAACACATGAAACAATATTTAGGGACAAAGGATCCAGTTGACCTACAGTTAAAACGGAAGTTGAATCAAGGAGCCAGAGATTGAGAATCTCAAAATCTTTTGGTTCAGACTTCGTAGCATATGCGCATGAAAGTGAGCCTCAAACATTTAAAAAGGCTATGTCAATTACAGAAGCACAAATGTAAAAGAAGTTGTAAACAACGAAATAGAATCCATTCTAAGTAATCACACTTGGAAATTGACAAACTTACCTCCTGAAAGTAAACCAATCAAGAGTAAGTGAATTTTCAAAAGAAATTAATGCTCAATGGATCTACCGATAAATACAAGATTAGATTAGTAGCCAATGGTTATTGACAAAAAGAAATATATGACAACTTCGATACTTATTCGTTAGTAACTAGAATAATGTTCATTCAGTTGTTAATTGCGATTGCAGCATTGGACTACTTAGATATTCATCAAATGGATGTCAAATCTACATTAAATGAAGAAATATACATGGAGTAACCTGAAGAATTTATAGTGAGGGGTCAAGAACACAAAGTGTGTAAATTGGTAAAATCCTCATACGGTTTAAAATAGGCTCCAAAACAATGGCATGAGAAATTCGATAGTGTCATGATCAAAATGGATTCACTACCAGTGAATGAGATAAGTATGTTTACAATAAGACAGTTGAAAATGCATGTATCATTGTTTGTCTTTGTGTAGACATGTTGATACTTGGGACTAATATTGAGGTTATTAAATTTACAAAACAGATGCTATCCAACAATTGTGATATGAAGGATCTGAGTGTTGCTGATGTAATTTTAGAAAATAAAATTACAAGAACACCAGATAGATCCAGTCTATCTCAATCTCATTACATAGATAAGATGATAGAAAGATTTAAGGAACATGCGATAAAAGAGAATGCGAATCTTCTTCTTCCATACTCCACCTTCGTAAAAATACAGAAACTGCAACACGACAATTAGAGTATTCTCAGATTATTAAAAGTTTAATATATTTAAAGAATTGCACTAGACCCGATATAGCATATAATGTAAGCAAGCTAAATAGATATACTAGTAACCCTAATGATGATCATTGGACTACTCTACTACGAGTAGTAGGCTAAGTATCTAAAACCAAAGAGTATGCCTTGAAATATAGAAAATATCCATCTGTACTTGAAGGGTACAATGATGCTAATTAGTTTACAGATTCTGATGAATCGAAATCAACTAGCGGATATGTTTTTACTATTGGAGACGCAACAATATCTTGAAAATCTTCCAAACAAACATGTATTGTTAGCTCCACAATGGAATCGAAATTTATAACTTTAGATAATGCTGGAGAAGAAGCAGAATGGCTTCGAAATTTTTGAAAGATATATCATTATGGCCCAAGACAGTGCCTGCCATATGTATTCACTACAATGATCAAGCAGCGATATTAGGGTACAAAATTTTATATAAAACAGTAAGTCTAGACATATTCATTGTAGACATAATACCGTGAAGCAGCTGCTCTCAAATGGAATTATTTCTATTGACTTTGTATCGTCAAAAAATAATCTAGTGGATCCGTTTACTAAAGGTTTAAATGGAGAGCGTATAAAGTGCGCATTGAGAGAAATTGGACTAAAAGTCTAACCTTACCGAGTCAACTTAATAGAAATCTCACTTAGCGACTGGAGATCCCACAGACTAAATTCAAGAGAAAAAATTAGTTATGATTGACTCTGCGAGTAAGCACTTAAGAGCTTGACTCTAACCTATTCCTATCGTGCATCCAAGTGCTTTCAGCAAATGAATTTAGGATAAACTTAACGCTTTTAATGATGTCTATCTTGTTATTAAAACAAGTGGGGTAAAGTAGACTACTCTTAATAGGACGATCACCTATGTGAGTATAAAGTTGGGTTGGCTCTTTGGGAGTCTCTATAGAGGCTGTAATTCTCTAAAGATACTCTCTAAAACTACGAATGTCCATGGCTAAAATGGACACAACCGAGAACCAAAGTTGATTTTGGAAAGTTACTGTATGAGGCTTGTTGACTTGACTTACACAAACAACTGACAGTTCAAGACTTAGTTTACTGATTAGCTATTAAGTCCGATAAAGTTTTTGCTATGAAAGGTTCAAGGCCTATTTCACCTATCCTGATGCAATTTCTTTTCTAAAATACCTTTCACTATAGAGTCAGTCTCATAGTGTGTCGATTCTTTGAATCTCCATTCATTGTGGGAGATTGTTAGGAAAATGAAGAATTTTAAGCGAATCTTTAAGATGAATTAAGACGAGATTCGTTTATAGAATCAACCGGATAATGGTTGGAGTGTGTCCTCCTTCCATTGGAAATGAACGTGGTATATTCACATGTTCAATTCCGTTATCGAATGAATGAGATATTCAAGTCAAAAGTTAGCCTAATTCAATAGCTAAAGAAGACTAAAAGTAGCTAAAATATTTAGTCCCACATTGAATATGGAGTGAAAATTTAAAGTGTTTAAATAGAGAAAGATAGGAACAAAGGGTGTGCCCTTTGGGTACTTGGAGTTTTCGCGCGCATTTGGGAAAAACCATGCCCACACGCGCGCTGCCGCCCGCCAGTCCCGTCCTGGCCAGGCGCTAGAGCCGGAGTCCAGAGTCCGAGCCTGGGTGTGCGGGTGCGAACCTGATCCAGTGGACAAAACCGCTGAACGGTTCAGACAAGAATAGTTGCAACGGTTCAGATAGAAACCGTCACAACTGTTCCTGCTTTCTGCCAACGGGTTCCCAGGAGCACTATAAATAGCGCTCTTCTTCGTCATTTCTAAACACACAGAACATTCTCCTCTTCCTCTTTGCAGAATAGAATTAAGATCTGTTAGAGATTATTAACATCTGTTAAAGATTCGATTTGAATGAAGGAACTTAAAATTCAGCAGATTCTAAAAAAAAAAAAACAGAATTGTTTTCTGAATCTGTGGCTTCCTAAGACAAAAATTCTTCTCTCCCTCCTTTTCTTTACAGTGAATAATCCTCCATATTAAGACAAATATTCTCCTTGAAATTTGTCTTCATCCAGCTGCGTTGAATTCCAACTAGTGAAGGCATTGATTAACTACGATTTGACTATACGGTGATTTGGTACTGCTATCCAAATATCGTGGAGTGTTATATGTTAGGAGACCAGCATCCTGTAACCTGTTAGCACTGTAGCGGGGGACGTAATTGTCTTAAAGAGATTCGCTACATGCTTACCTCATTCCATTTGTTGTATAATTGAATTAACTTTTTTTTTACAGGGGTTATGCTGGAATATTTATGTTCATAAATATTACTGTATATTAAGGCTGACTAATACCAGTCTAATTGGTGTTTAACTAAGGAAGGTAATTGAAAGGTGGTTCTGTAATTAAGGAACGTTATATTGAACGGAAACCTCTCATCTAATATTCACCGATCTGGCCGATTAGATCTGTGACATTGATTAGTTGTTAGTTCTAATAAGCCTAGCTCTCATGTAATGTATATGAATATTTTGTATTACTAATAACATCGAAGGGCAACTAGAATCCTTGCAAAGTCTAGCAAAAGAAAATTAGAAAAGAAATAAATGGTTTTTATTTTTTCGCTTTAAAGCTAGGGAGGGGTTGAGGTATTACCAAAAGTAGTTTAGATAGTCAAGAGTAAGGGTGCCAACAGATGCGGATTATCCGCGGATATTCGCATCCGAATCTGTCTCCAATCCGGATACGAATATTATTTTTTCACATCCATCAATTTTCATATCCGTATCCGAAAATTAGATGCGAATACAGATATGATAAAACAATATCATATTCGTATCCAATCCGACATCCAAATGTTGGGTGTTTGATAATGATATTTGTATGGAAGAGACTATTCTTCAATGGACTAAGACATTAGATTTTGATATTTTGAGTTGGTGAAAAAGTAATAGTGAAAATTATTCGATTCTTGTAAAAGTAGCACAAGATATTTTGAGTATTTCGGCATCAACGGTGGCATCTGAATCGACATTTAGGACCAGAGGTCGTGTAATCCATTGTTATAGAAGCCGAATGACAATGGATACATTGAAAGTATTGATATATACACAATATTATTCAAGTATGTATCACATTTAATATTATTGTAAATGAAATTAAAAGTAATATAAGTATATCCGTTTAGTTTATCCTTAACCGTATTTATTTTTACATATCCGATTAGTATCCGCATCCGATCCGCTAATATCCGATCCATATCCGATTTCTGATTTTGACAGATCAGATACCATTTTTTCAGATCCGCCAATATTCGTATTTGTATCTGTATTCGAAGGTTGGGTGCAGATACGAATATGGTAAAGACAATATCTGATCCGTATCTGATCCGATGGCATTCCTAGTCAAGAGTAATTAAGTCTTGTCTATTTCTATTTTTAGTTTCTATTCTTTGTTTTAGTGTCCACCTTTTCCGGAATGGTTTGTAGCTTTATATCACAATGGAGGATACATAAAACTGAAGAAAAGAGAGCGGGGGACGTTTTAAAGAAAATAAAAGGGACATTCATGAAGAAATAAGAATTGAACTCCTTACGAAAAGAATTGTTGCAATTAGTCCTCCCTCTACGCATATAACCACATAAATCACAAGTGGTCTCCAAAAATCACACTGTCAGTCTTTGTGCATCGTGAACTTCATTCGTTGTATAATAACTTTGCACAAATGCACCAATATATATATCCCACAAATGCACCAATGTATATATCCCTACATTTCAACTGGAAAATCACATTTGTCGAGTGTACAGATCGAAATTTTCAAGTATATATAAACATCTCATAAAAATGAATCATTAGTATCATACTATTTGACCAAAATTTATATCATGTTTGATCTATGTTTCTATCTGCAGTATTAGAATATGTCGATGATATTTCAATGCTAAGTGGACTATTTTATTAGATTACAAGTTGAATCTCAAAGAATATTTACATGTATCCCAACTCTTCTGCAGGCCCGGCCCAGATGCGATTCATCCGGTGCTGCTGCACAGAGCCCCTAAGTTTGGGGGGCCCCTGGAGACTGGAGTCAACATCTCGACCCACTAGTAAAAAAAAAATTAGAGCAAATTATAGGGTGTTAAAAAAAAAACTGAAAATTAAAATCCTGCGTCTCTTCGTCTTCACAACGCAGCCTTCACTTTTCGTCTCTTCAGCTTCACCTACTACCAGTCTACCAACCAGAACCAATCATGAATCATGCAAATCCTCAATCCCCACCTCTCTTTCTTTATTGCTTCTCTCTCTCTCTTTCAAGTCCCAGACTCTCAAGTCTTCTCTCCTACTCTGAATCTGGCCTTCTTCTTCACTATCTCTCTCTCTCTCTCAAGTCTCAACTCTCAAGTCTTAAACTGCACCTCTTTGTTTTTCCTCAGAGAATCGAAGCATAAAACAAAAGAGAAGATAACAAGGTAGCAACCCCTTTAGGTCTTTTAATTTTGATGTAATCATGTAATCCTTGAGAATTTCTTTCTATTTGCTTGTTAATTTGATTTTAGTTTTGTTTTTTTCATTATCCTGTATCAGATTATCACTGTCTCTCTATCATAATATGACCATGCTGATTTTTCATCCGATTAGCTTGATTTTGCTTGGCATGTTTCTGCAATCACAATATGGATGTTAAACAAGAAGCATTAAACATCAGACTTATATTAATTTTCTCTCTTTTCTTCTCAGGATTTTCTTTCATATTCAACTCATTTTCTTCACCAAGCAGCTCACCATTCAAAGCTTCAAATCAGGTTATATTGTTTTGAATCTTTTAAACTTCTTTCAATTTAATTATAATAATACTTGTTTTATTATAAAAATGCCTCCTATAAAGTACCCTTCTGGATCTGATAAACGCAATAAAAAAAGAAAAATTGAGCAATTTGTACAATCTCAGAGTGGAGCTCTTGATAAATTCATTGTTAAAAAAACACAAAATTTAGTTGAAAATTCAATTGAAAATGAAAACATTAATGATTTAGGCCAGAATGAGACTGAGAATGAAAATGTTAATGATTTAGGACAGAATGTGAATGAAAATGAGAATGTGAATGTGAATGAAAATGATAATGAAAATGAAAATATTTTATGCAATGAACAATCAGATCATTCCATTATCATGAATTTGAATATTTATGATCCAAGAACTTGGGCTAATCTTGACACAAATTCTAGAGATCTATTAGTGAAAAATAGTCCTATAAGAGACATATAAGTCCAAAAAGGTCCCAAAGATAAATTAGGAAGATGTTTCTCTTCGACATTTTACACTCGACATTTATCGAATGGAGAGAAACATGATAGGGAATGGTTAGTTTATTCAAAAGATATCCATAAAGTATTTTGTTTCTGTTGTAAATTATTTAAAAATGGTTTTCAAAAAAGTCAGTAAATGAAGGATTTAATGATTGGATACTGTTGGCCCAATGGCCTTCCACTCTAGTTTTGATGATGATCAACACTCATGTAGTTATGTTTACTAATATTCTTGTGTTTCTAAGTTTCAGATCATTAACAGGATATTAGTTGGTGATTAGCTTCAACAAGATGATTAGAAGCTATTCATGATGATTCCGGTGCCAAAGCTTAAAGATCATACCTTTGCACTTGGAGAATCACGGAGTTTTGGAGCAAGTCTACTTGAAGATGAAGATCGTCAAGAAGACTTAGGTATCTAGTTTAGAGTTTGTGTTTTAGATCCATATTTGTAAAGCTTAGTTTAGTTGATATGCTCAAGTGCACAAAACACACACGTTTCATGATTTGGTTTTTTGGTTTTCATGAATAATAGATCAAAACAAGTTTACCTTATACCTATGTATATTAGATATGTTCTAGATATATATACATGCTTTAAACTTGCTAGACAAACTTATTTTGACTATCCTATTCATGTTTTGGAAAATTCTAGTTTGATAAAATACAAGTTTTGTTTTTGATAAAATTGGCAAGACACAAAAATGAATTGATATGATTGATATATGTCTTGAAATTTTTATCACAAGTTTGGTTATCAAAGTAAAATGATAAAACAAGTTTAGAAAAACATATTTTTAGAAAAACAGTTTTTATTGTGATTAAAACTATTTTTTAGATTTACTGTGAATTTATGGGATTTTTATTGAGTGAAAAGACCTATTTTCAAATCCCGTATCTGTGCAGAACTGAGGACTGGCTGACAGGCCAAGTCGGTCGACCGGACCGGTCGACCGCACCATAGGCCGGTCGACCGGGACGGTCGACCGAGATGAGAGTTCTGCTCTCAGGATGTTTCGGTCGACCGGGCCGGTCGACCGCTATTGCCCAACGGTCACATTTTTGACCGTTGGCGGTCGACCGGACCGGTCGACCGGCAGTCTGTCAGACTGCCAGCTCAGCCTAACGGCTAGTTTTGTTTGGGGGCTATATAAATCCCATCTCTTTGGGGATTTTAGCTAAGTTTTCTAAGAGAGAAATTTCCAGTTTTCTGAGGTGTTTAAAAGAGTTTTCAAAAGAGTTTTAAGTGCAAAAACTTCTCATCTTTATTTGTTTTGGGTTTTTGGAAAATCAAAGAAAAATAGGTTTTTGGGATTTTGCTTAGATCTTCAATTCTATCATATTGAAAGTATTTTCCTAAAGATTTTTCTTTGTTGCTTGTTTCCAAAAACACTTGTTTCCACACTTGAGCTATCTTCTATCCTAAACTATTAGGATCTTGTTTTTGTGGAAAAAGATAAGAGAAAAAGAAAGAGAAGTGTTTGAGGTTGTTTGTTGTAAACCTCATAATTGTAAACACCCTTATATTTGTGAATCCCTCTTCGGTAGAGGTGATCGGGTGATTGTGTTGTGGATCCCTCTTAGGTAGAGGTGATAGTGTTTGGTTGTGAGCCTCTTCGGTAGAGGTGTGTGGATTGGTTGTTGTTTTGGCTACGGGCCTAACCCCTCGGTTGTGAGGAGGTTGTTGTTGAGAGAGGAGTTTGGTGCTCCTAGAGTTGTAAGAAATCCTCTTTGGTAGAGGTTCCCTCGGTGGGAGTTGAGATAGTGGAAATCCTACACGGTGGTGTAGGCGGGGATGTAGAGCAAGGTGCTCGAACCTCGAAACAAATCTCGTTGTTTGCGATTGCTCCTATTGTCTCTCTAACTCTCTCTCTTACAATTGTGCAAAGCATCATACTCATCATCATATCATACTTGCTTGTGTTGAGCATTGATTCATTCATATCATATATTGCTTGTGTTGTGCCTTGCATTTCTTATTGTCATATCTATTATATGCTTGGCTTGATTGTGTGTATTTCATATTGCTAGGATTGCTTGTGTGTGTGTGCCTAACTTATACTCATCCAACAAGAGCTTCACATAGCACCTCAACCCATTTCAAGGGGAATCAAGGGGAGTTAGTCCAGAGCCTCGAAAGGGGAATTCGGCTACACTTGTTGTATTGTATTAGTTTGTGCATAATTTGCATTAGCTTCCGCATTTAGCGCACTTAGTTTGCATTAAGTTTCTAGATTAGCACTTACACCTATTCACCCCCCCTCTAGGTGTTTTTGGATACATCTTAGTTCTAGGCTTAAAGAACATGAAACAACTAATGAGCACATCACTAACATGAGCATTTGGCTAGATTTCGCATAAGATTAAAGAAAAATGAAACAATCGATAAATATATTCAAGAGCAAATTAATAAAGAGAAGGAACATTGGAAAAAAGTATTACAAAGAATAATTTCTGTTGTGAAATATCTTGCTAAACATAACTTGGCATTTCGAGGAACAAATGAGAGAATTTATCAAAATAATAATGGAAATTTTTTAGGCTTAATTGAAATGATTGCAGAGTGGGATTCAGTAATGAAAGAACACGTTCGACGTATTGACCATGATGAAATTCATTATCATTATCTTGGTCATAACATCCAAAATGAATTGATAAATATGTTAGCTTCTAAAATCAAAAGTGCAATAATTCAAAAAATTAAAAAAAGCTAAATATTTTTCAGTAATACTTGATTGTACTCCGGATGCAAGTCATCAAGAACAAATGACTTTAATATTACAATGTGTCGATTTTTTTACAAACCTGATAAAAATAGAAGAATTTTTTATAGAATTTTTAAAAGTTAATGATACATTCGGACAAGGACTTTTTGAAGAATTGCAAGATGTGCTAAAAACTCTTAATCTTGATATTGATGATGTACGAGGTCAAGGATACGATAATGGGTCTAATATGAGAGGGAGAAATCAAGGTGTATAAAAAAAATTACTTGATATAAATCCTAGAGCATTGTACACACCTTGTGGTTATCATAGTCTTAATTTTACACTTTGTGATATTGCAAATTGTTGTGGTAAAGCAAAAGATTTTTTGGGAGTGGTACAACGTATTTATACATTATTTTCTCACTCTACAAAGCGATGGAAAATTTTAATAAACAATTTAAAAGGTTTAACTATGAAGCCATTGTCAGCGACACGTTGGGAAAGTCACGTCGAAAGCGTTAAAGCAATTAGATTTCAAGTACTTGAAATAAGAGAAGCTTTACTTCAGTTAGCAGAAACTGATAATGACTCCAAAATAAGAAGTGAAGCTGATTCTTTAGCAACACATGAACTTGGAAATTTTGAATTTTTATTAGACATGATTATTTGGTATGAGATATTGTTCGCTGTTAATTTAGTTAGCAAATCTTTACAATTTAAAGACATGCTTATTGATATTGCGATAGATCAAGTAAAAGAGTTGATTAGTTTTTTTGAGAACTATAGAGAAATTGGGTTCACACAAGCTATGATTACTGCTAAAGAAATTGCTATTGAAATGGAAATTGATCCCGTATTTCAAGTAAAACGTCAAATTCGTAGAAAAAGGCATTTTGACGAGAATGTTAATGAAGAGACAACGCAATCAGTTGAAGAATCTTTTAGAATAAATTACTTCTTATATATTGTAGATCAAGCTATTGGTTCACTTAAAAAAGATTTGAGCAATATAAAGCATATGAAGATATTTTTGGATTTTTGTTTGGTTCAGAGAAGTTAAATTCATTGGACGATAATCATTTGAAAGATTGATGTGATCATCTTGAAATTATTTTAAAACATGAAATGTTTTCTGATCTTGATGGGAAAGATTTATTTGGAGAACTAAAAATCTTACGAGAGGTTTTACCAAAAGAAACAAAGACGACTATTGATATACTGAATTTCTTAAAAATATGAAATTGTTTTCCAAATGCATGTATTGCTTATAGAATATTATTGACTATACCTGTTACAGTCGCATCTGCAGAAAGAAGTTTTTCAAAATTAAAATTATTAAAATCTTATATGAGATCGACCATGTCACAAGAAAGACTAAATGGACTAGCTTTGATATCTATTGAAAATGATTTTATAGATAAATTGATGTTAAAGACTTAGTTAGTGAATTTGCAGCTAAAAATGCGAGGAGGACAATTTTTCGATGATACTTTTCGACACTAGTGTTGATTGATATTTTTTATAAGTATATAAAAAAAAAGGCTCTGTGTAGGGGGGCAATTCGGAGACTCAGCCGCCAGCTGAGAGAGACTCTCTCAACTGGCGCAATGTGGCTGAATTTTAACCACAATTTTAGGTACTGGTACCATGATCGCAGTTTTTTATGAGGACTGTGATTAAGTCACGGTATTTTTATGAAGACTGCTGCCATGGTCGCAGTCTTTTCTAAGGACTGTGATCAAGGTCGCAGTCTTTTTCTGAGGACTGCTACCATGATCGCAGTCTTTTCTAAGGACTGCGACAAAGGTCGCAGCCTTTTTCTGAGAACTACTGCCATAGTCGCAGTCTTTTCTAAGGACTGCGACCAAGGTCGCAGTCTTTTTCTGAGGACTGCTACCATGGTCGCAGTCTTAATTACACTAAATATATATAATTTTACCATCTCACATGCATAGTTTAATTATTATTTTCTTATGTTTCAATAGTATAGAACTTTGACTCATTTGAGAGTAAAGCATTTGTCACCCACAAAATATCAGATCGGGTTTGAGTTTGAATTTTTGACTCGTATAAATAATCGGGTCGGGTTGACCCGACCCGATTATGGGTCGACCCGTATAAGACCTGACCCAATTAGACCCGACCCGACCCAATTGCCACCCTTAATTCTTTGTTCACTTTTCGCACAGGGCCCCTTAAATCTCAGAACCGGCGCTGCTCTTCTGCATTATACTTGGGGGTATAATCTGAAGCCCAAGCCCACGTGTTATTCTTTCTTGAGACTATTCATATAATACAACTAGTGTTTCAAAAAAAAAAACAAGCACAGTGCATGTATTACTGTAGTATAGTGATACATCTTCTTTGCAGTGGAGAAGAAGTCTGGCGTTCAAATTACACTTGTATTAGACTATGATTTATATTTAAAAATAAATAAAAAAAAGTCTAACCCAAACTACATAATTCAAGAGAATGCTCATCCTACTAGCAGTGTCGGTAAGGTTTGAAAGACATCACTAGCTGGCAAGACGACAATAGAGGGACTAAGGCAGTGAGGTCCCTGTTGGGATTTGAGTCAAACAAATAATCTTACATCGGCTAGACATGAGGATGGTCTTGGATATATTAGGATTTGAACAACTCTACTTAGGGGCCGTTTGGTTAGGGGTGGAAGTGAGGAAGTGAGGACATAATTCCCTTTGAAACTTGAGAATTGGTTAGTAAGTTTTTCAGTGTTTGGATGTTGTTGGGAAGTGTGGTTTGAAAAATAGTATGTCTTTTTTACTGTTTGGATGATAATGTGGAAGTGGAAGTGAAAAAGTTAACCACAAAATTCATCGCAAAATAATATTAAAATAAAAATTAATTATGAAAAAAATTGGACAGTAATTAGAATGCAAGTGATATTTACATCACCACAAAAATTAACTGTTTTAAGTTACAACTTATTACAAATGAGATTTACATGGCCATAAAATTAACTGTAACACCTTGAAAGTAGGAAAATGATTGTAAAAGAGAGATGTAAAAAGAAAAGGAAAAAGAAAAGAGGTTTTCCCATTTTTTTTTTCGGTGTTTGGATGAACAATAGAAGTGGGAAATGAGTCATTCCTCACTTCCCTATGCATCAAAACAGCCCCCTAGAAGGCTAGTCTTTTGGGAAGGTGCCCCCAAGTCCTTGCAATTGGTATCAGACCCATACTTGATCGGTTGTGGAGAAACCGACCCCCGTAGGAATAGACTGGGCCTTGGATTGTGGCCTCTATATGATACACCAAATGGATAGGCTACCAGGATGGCTTTAAACATCTTTGTTCGGTCGGGGGGTTGGGTTTACGAACAAAGATAGTCCCACATCAGTGGAAACATTAGGGTTCTTGGGTTTAAAGAGATTGGACTACTCCACTTAGAGAGCTAGCTTTTTGAGATGGTGCCCCAATCTTTTCAATTGGTATCAGAACCATGCCCGAACTTAGTCGTGTGTGTGGGTGATGTTCGATATTGTTAATCCTTTCAATTCGGTGCAAGAAGGCGTAGCAGTGGGTCCCTGTAAAGCAATTTGGCTCGCAAGATATTTAGAATGGTGTTCCTTTGCAATGGACGTGCCACAAAGGAGTGTACGATTGTAATTGGTGCTTCACATAAGGCGTGACCTGTGACACGCAGTGAAGAATTGGATCTAAATCGAGGGTGTTCCTTTGCAATGGACGTGCCACAAAGGAGTGTACGATTATAATTGGTGCTTCACATAAGGCGTGACCTGTGACACGCAGTGAAGAATTGGATCTAAATCGAGCATTTGATTTTTCATCATGAAGAAAATTAAGTTTGCAGGGAGATTCTTTGTTCGAGAAGGAATTGTTGGGATTTGGATCAAATAAATAGTCCCACATCCGCTAGATATGAGGATGTCTTCGATATATAATGATTTAGATAACTCTATCTAAAAATCTAGTCTTTTGAGATGATACTCCCAAGTCTTTACAGTCCTGCCTCCTTGTGGAATATATAAGATCTAGTTAGAATATTATAAAGTATTTTTCTTAACACATATACCATGCATCTTTTGTTTGTTATTGATCAGCCAGCACCGGCCAAATAGCTATAAAATAAAATAATTACGAGTCGTCCGTAACGCAGGATTGAGAAAAATATATATTAAATATAGTTTTAATAGATCGAGAACATGTAGTCTAACCATTAGATTATAATACTTTGTATAATTACGAAACAATTCCCAAAAAGTAGTCATAATCAGCCAAAGTTGAGACAAATATTCAAAACATGTATTTATTTTCTCTACCATGTATTATTTTGTCTAACGTACGTAGCTTTGTATAGTTAGTAAAATACAGTAATTTGCAATAAATCAGAAGGAAAAAGAAGTTGATAAACTGTACCTTCATCTTCTCACAGTCAGATCTGCCAGCCTCCTCAAAGTAAGCTTCGGGTGCCCTTTGTGCGAGCCCATTCTCCCTGCAGAAGGGCAGCCAGTGCCTCGCGAACTTTGCGGCCTCCATGAACGCAAACAGAGTCAAGGCGGAGCCCCCGTCATCCGAAACATAAACGGACAGCTTCTCCGGGGGGTAATCGTAGGCCATGACGGAGAGGGCGCTGTTGACGGCCGTCATCGGTGGCTCCTTCCGTGGATCCGCGGTGCAGATGAACACGTCGAGGGCCGGAAGGTCGTCGCCGATCACATCGAGAAGGCGGTCGGTGAATTCTTGGCGGCGGACGGGGCGCCACCGGAAGGCTTGGGTGAGGGTCCAGATGAAGGCCAAGACGAGGTCGGCTATGAAAAGGAAGGAGGAGGAGACGGTGGTGGTGGTGGTGATGTGGCGGTAGAAGAGAGCGATGAGGGCGGCGGAGTAGAGGAAGGCGTGGAGGCGGTTGAAGGGGGTGAGGGGGTCTAGTCGGAGACTGTGGAGGAGGAGAGACATAATTATTTAGCTTCGTAGTACTAGGAAGAGAGTGAGTGAGGGTGTGGAAAATATGTATCTCGAAGACTCGATAGATAGAAGGGCGATTGAACGAGACAGGTCCAATAAGTACACGTGGTAAATGGTGGTCCTCTGATATTCTGGGATTTCCAAGGCTACGGGTTTACTGTCTCTAGACATCTTAGCAGATGACTAGAAAATACCACACTTACAGGGAGGCCTCTGTGAAATACTAAAAAGGCAACAATTATTTGTGGATGCATATACAGAGAGAAGTAACAAACGTATTTCAGCAACAAAACATAGGCTTATACTATACTTGTGTATACTGTATTTATTTTGTATTTTTGAGGGTATGACCCCTCCATACACACACACACACTGGAGACTTGTTCCTCTTTCATTATATCCTCTTAAACTAGTTATCATCATCCACGTTATTTTGAAAAAGAAAAAACAAACATAAAATAGTAACATAGTAAAACAACTTGTGTTTTGAGTGTATGCTAACATCATGCTCTGGTCAAGTCTCCTTTAGGATCACATAGGGCCATTGCAGCTCGACCATCAACAATCTGAGGACTATTGTTTTGTCTTTGATCTAACCAGATTCACTACTTAGAAAGTGCCTTAGGTCACTCTTCATCCTTTTCCAGTCTGTGTCTTCCACAAAACCAAATTCTTTTGTGTCATATATCTCACACCTATTTGTTTATGTTTTATTTTAACAGCCTCCATGCGGCTAGGGATAAGCATGGATTGGTTCGGTTCGATTTTAGATAGTATTTTCTAAACCAAATCGCAGTGAACCAAACCGAACTACACTGTGCAACCGCGTGAACCAAATTGAAATTTACATTAAAAATGAATCAAAACAGAAAATTCTTTTTTTCTTTTGATAGTCAAAAGAAGCGGAAAAAGAAAAACTAAAATCAAAAGAGAAATTAAAAGAAGATTAATCACCACCAATTGGTGGTTCAAACATCCTACCCATTTCTACTAGGGTTAAAGAGTTATCTAGCAATACGTGCAGTAAGCCAAGAGAATTTACCACAAGCTTCAACTCACAACAATAAATAAATTACTCCTGTATCGAAAATTTAGATGGAATTTCACCTATGGACCAGCACTGACTATAAAAGAGAGGCAGTGGGGCATCAAAGTGACCGTAGATGGAGGCATCAGTACGAATGTCGCATCACTTGCCCGTCGTGGGCAAGCCTCAGGCCTCATATCTGAGAAGCATCCAGGGCCACATAATGTCTATTAGATTAGCTTTGATTAAAAGAGAATTAGACACCAACGATGTAGCACCTGGTTTTTGAAATATGAACTCAGATAAGTGTCTCAATTTTTTTGACTGTATTATTTCAATTTTTTCAGTATTTATTTTCGAGTTGTGATTGCTTATATTATTTGGTATCGGATCTGATTTCTCAGTCCTGGAGTCAGCCTTGACATGGGCCGGGAACCCGATACCAGCGTCTATCTGATTTGACCTTTCTGTTAGTCCGATTTAACCGATTTCAGTTTCAAACATATTTTTCAATATTTTAGATTTTTCATGATTTTCTGAAACTTTTCAGAATTATTTTGCAAAATCTCTAAAATCGGTGTTGATCGATATCACTGACCGATTCCCGAATTTTTAGTTTTCAAAAGAAATTGAATTTTCAGAAACGGATTTCACATTACTTTTTAGAATTTCATTTTCTATCTAAATACATTTTTTTGAGATTTTTCTGAATTTATCAAAATTTCATCGATTTTGGTGTCAACCGGTATCGCCGGAAGATTTCAAAATTTTTTATTTGAAAAGCAAATTGAATTCCTCAAATCCGATTTCACCGGACATTTTAAAATAATATTTTCTATTTTTAAGAATTTTTCGGAGCGATTCTGAAACAGTCGATTTTTACCCTATTTAAATAATAATATTATTTTCCTTTCTTTTCTTTTCTTACTTTTTCCTTCTCCACTCCTCTATTTTATACTCCCAAGATATTCTATTAATTTAATTATTTAATAATATATTTATTTATTAATTTTTTTTCTTATTTTTTTCCTTTTTCTCATTTTCCTTTTCCCTTCTTTTCTTTTCTTTCTTTTTCTTCTTTTCTTTTTCTCTTTCCTTCTCCCCATTCCCTGCAACCATGGCCGACCCTTCCCTGCCAAAACAACAGCAGCTGCTGCTGTAGAAACCATTCCCTCCTCCCATTCTTTTCCCAAACTTTCCCTCTCCCTCTCTTTCTATATAATTTCTTTTCTTTCTTTCCCTTCTTCCATTTTCCATCTTCTTCTTCATCTCTCCCACTCAACCGCTGCCTTACCACCAGGGCCGCTGTGCCAACGCCGTCCCCGACCAGCGCCACCGCACCCCCACCTCCCACTTCCCTTCTCCACTTCCTCTCCAAACTCCAACTCATCTCCTCCAATTTCACAAAAAACTCATTACCTTATCTTCCTCCTCTTCTCTAAAATTCTCTACCAATTCCACCAAGTCCTTCACTTCCACTACCACACCCACCATCTCCTCCTCCTCCTCCAACTCCCCAACACCACCATCAACTACCACAACAACCACCACCACCATCAATCACCACCACCACCACCAAACAACAACACCAAACCAAATCCCCAAACCCCTCCTCCGGGGCCTGGCCGCGCCGCCCCCCACCTCCGGCGGCACCGCCATCGCCCCCAGGTTGCGGCGATGGCCGGCCACCGACCACCGCCCCATCTCCCCTCCTTCTTCTTTTCTTCTTTCTCCGCCGGCAGCCGGCCACCACCCCATCTCCCCTCCTTTCTTCTTTTCTTCTTTCTTTCCTTTCTCCCTTCTTTCTTTCTTTTCTTCTTTTTTTCTTTTCCTCCTTTCTCTTTTTGTACCCTTCCTTTTCATCAAAATTTTCTCCCTCACCCCCTCTAACCAATCCAGCAAGACAACTCTCTCTCTCTTACCTACCTACGAAGTCTCTCTCTCATCAACATCTCTCTTTCATTCCTTTCTTTTTCTCTCTCTCCTCTCTGATTCTCTCTCAATAAATTAATATATATATTAATATATGGATTAGTGGCATGAACGTGTTTATGGTTTTCCGAGATTTTACGGTATTTTCTGGCGAATTTAGGCGAGTACCTTTCTTTTGTTACTTCATGTCTTGTTAATGCTAATCTGATTTTTACTACATGATACATCGTTATGCGAGTTGGTATATGATATACAAGTATATTTTCTGTGTTACTTCATACTTTGCTATCATCATTGCATACCTAGTGATTGCTATTTTAACGTCTATTGCATGATATATTGATATGTTATTACGTGACATCTGACACTTGACACTTAATATCTGACATCAATACTTACCATGTTATCACTTGACACTTGATACTTGACACTTGGTATCTGATACCGGTACTTGACACTGATACTTGACACTTGATAACTGACACTGGTACTTGATATATTATATTGACACCTGATACTTAACACTTGATATTTGACACCGGTACTTAATATATTATATTTGACACCTGATACTTAACACTTAACATCTGACACTGGTACTTAACATGTATTACTTGACATTCGATACCTAACACCTGATATATGACACTTGATAATTGACATGTTATCACTTACTTAACATGCTTTCACATCGTACTAGTACTTTGACCTGATATTGTGATACTTGACTGGATACTGTTACACCAGACACTTGTATTACTTTGCATATTCATGATTATCACTTTTACGGGGACTTGACATAATTATTATACTGTTATCAGACATTGGTACTCCTGAACTCCTGTGCTCCTGAACTCCTATATTCCTGAACCCTATAACAGAGAGACTCCTGATATTATATTCCTGTTGACCCGTAAACGGATAATCATGGATGTTGGATTATTGTATTCACTGTGGACATTATCACTGGACTATATAATAATAAAGTACTCAACTTATACTTGGGTGGGAGAAACTGATGGATACCGGTATGATGTCTATTTATAATGGTGATATTTCTGAAGTGTCGTGTGGGGCACGTAATGATAAGTTCCCAGAAGCAGTAGCCTGATATCTGAAGTGTCGTGTGGGGCGCGTAATGATAAGTCCTCAGAAGCAGTAACATATACTCCTAAGCCTAGTCCCGGGCAGAGACATGACTCACTATAAATATGAGCCATCAGATTTATCAGTTTTCCAGTAATAACTCGTCTTATTCATAAGTGGATGTATGTGTACCAGTAACACATACATAAGCATGGATCAGATAAATAACATAAGAATTTATAACCAACAATAATAATATTATGAACGTGTGATATTTGGTCTCTCCTTTGTTTGGGTCCTGGTACTCACATATCAGATCCGAGTAAGTTCTACTAGAGTGCGAACTCTAGTATGGACTATCAGCGTTGTGAGGCACTGATAGGGAGGCGATTAAAATATCAAACGGTACTGATTATTATTGAATAACTTAAAATGCAACACATTTATATTCTCCAGTTATAGTGATAAAATTAATTAATCAGGTGGTATGTTCTGAGTTGACACCCTACTTTATGACATATGATTTCTGTGATATAATGATTACTACAGACACACTCTAATTCTATTACTCTGAGGGTAACTCAAGTTGTATGAACTCAAATGATGGCGACATAGAATATGTGGTATATATGTAGGGGCCGGAAAATTTGGTGGTCGGAGAATTGGTTTTAGCTGTAAAAGATTTCCTTGATTCAAGCGAAACGATTACAACCAAAAGAACTACTCTTCCCTCTTTTCCAGTTACAAGGGAGGGAGGATGTCTGAATCTTCCCTTTGTTTAAGGCTGGGTTCTTCGTTGGCGATGGAGAGTGAATCTTGTTCTCCGTTGACCAGATGACCGTCCTGGACCGTCGGGGGTCTTCTCTTCGGTCGGTAGAAAGAGTAACTCAGCTCCGTCTACCAAAACTCTCAAAGAGGAGGTAGGCGAAGAGCGGCTAGTACTCAGTAAGCTCGCTGAAGAGTCGTGCTTCTCTCTTGATGATCCTCCTGCCTGGATTCGATCTTCTCAAAGTTCTCTCCCTTCTCCAAAAAACCCCCATCCTCTCTTCATAGCAAACAAGGCTATTTATAGGGATCTCAGGGGGTGAAGGTGCCTCCTGAAAACGCTCCCGAATGAGGGGCCACTTCCCGCTACATGCGCGGTGACTGGCCCCGCATTCAGGGCAGTTGCAACTGAGACGCGGGCGTTGGGCCAAACGCGCCTTGGAGTTTGAGACGCGGGCGTCGAGCCAAACGCGCCTTGAGACGCGGGCTTCGGCCTTCACGTCTGGATGCTGAGGCTGCGCGGGCGTCGGGCCGATGCGCCTTGATGCGGGCTTCGGGCCGACGCGTCTTGATGCTGAACGTTGAGACGCGGGTGTAGAGCCAACGCATCTTAATGCTGAGACGCGAGCATCGGGCCGACGCGTCTTGATGCTGAGACGCAGGCTTCGGGCCGACGCGTCTAAATGCTGAGACGCGAGCATCGATTTCTCGCGTCTAGAGCTTGAGACTCTGCTTCCTTAATGGCTGGTCTGTTAGTCATTTTTAGACAGCCTACAGAACCCCCTCCAAAGTTCTGATATTCCGCAGTTGAATGGGACGGATTTCGGAATACTTTGGATCTTAGCCGTGTTCGCGTTTATGACTGGACTGTTGATGCTTCGGGTTTGATCTTATCTGGAATTGGTCTTCGTGAGTGTACTGTTGAACTCTTTGAAGCCGTCAGAGTTGATCGTGTTGAGTGTCTAGATACACAGTCTAGACCTCCCCGATTGCTTTTAGTCTGTCACGGGTGCGCTTTTGGCCGGGAGTGGTTGGTTGTCTGTTTGCGTCAGTGTACTGTTGAACTGACTTGCAGAAGCAGGAGACTGGACGCAGGTTCCCTTTTGAAAAAGCAGAGAGACTGCTTTAAAGACGCGACTTCTTAGCGAGACGCGATGTTTGGCCTGTTTGAGGGGACGCGGACTTGGAGAGACGCATCTCTTGAAATGCAGACGCGATTTTCTGGGTGCATTTATGATGATGCCGACGGGGCATGTCCACCGAAGAGCCGCGTACTTTTGGGGCGCGCGCCTGTGCCATGTCATGATTACGCCGCCAGCTGGCCTGGGGAAACGGCGAGATTTCGCCTTTTGGCGCGCGGATCCCCCGGTTCATTAAATGAACTGCTCCACGTGTCAACTTCTGACTTGCGGCGGCGGGGTCGCGACGCATGATCTTCCCTGTTCAAACAATGATTTGGCTCCACGCGTCAGGCAGCGATTCGCTGCAGCGTTTTTTTGGGCCAAACGCTGCGTATCTTCGCGAATCTCTGTGCCTATAAAAGGCAACAGTTAGAGAGATGTATCTTCTTCTCCGAACGAACGCATTCTCTGAAAAAAAGAACTTCCTTCTCTCTCCAACTATTCATCTCCTCGCTCGGATTTCTTGATCTTCAATGGCTCCCAAGACAAAACCGACTGCATCGACCTCAAGGGCGACCGTCGCCGAGGCTGAGAGAGATGCTTCCTCTGCGCAGGAGGGTGTTTTCCGAGGTAAAAATGTACCTTCGGTGTGGGTTCCGCCATTAAAACATGTTCATAGAACCCTAAGGACCTTTAACACAAGATCGTGTTTGATTCTCGGACGCTGTCCTTGAGATGATAACGGGGCGCGGGCCTGATGATCCGACGCTGGTGAACTCTGCACTCTGGGTCCTTCACTTAGAATATTTCTAATTGTGAAGGTCTCTGGACGCGATTTGTAGAACGCGGATTTGATCCATGCGTTCTGTGCCGCGTTTTGTGCCATCAGGCGCTGGCGTCCGAGTCCAAGCACTTTGAAATTTCACAAGTCTTGGTTTGCAGAACGCGGATTTGATCCTTGCGTTCTGTGTCTTCAACCGCCGATTTTGTAGAATCTGGCGTTTGAGTCCAAGTACGTCGAATTTTCATAAGTCTTGGTTTGCAGAACGCAGTTTTGCAGGTCTGGACGCGGATTCGAAAAATTCCTGCGTCCAGTATCTCTTCTGCGTTTTGGTGCAAGTTCGCAGGTCTGGACGCGGATGATAACTCCTGCGCCCAATGTCTCGGCTGCGTTTGAATTATGAACACTTAGCGTCTTCCCTTATTTTGGCAAAGTATCTGACCAAGTGTCTTTTTCTTTTGCAGTGCCGCATGTTTCAGGTTCACTCGCCAAGATGCACCATTTTGGCGCGTGGGTGGTGCCGACCGGGGCTTGACCTTTGTGCAAAGAATGAGTGTCCCCGTGACTGCTGACCAGTTGCTGGATCGCAGGCTCTCTAATGTTAGCAGGAGAACCTTCCGGGCACTTATGACCGATGCCGCGCTCAAAACGGATGACGGTGTCAGGTTGGAGAAGCCTGCCTTCTTCTTTGGGGATCATATCTATGATGATGGCCGTCGTGTGTCTGAGGGGACCTATAAATGGCTCCGTGAGATAAAGGGCGGAAGATTCTTTCTTCCAGACATGGAGAGGATGTTCCCGATGTCCTACTTTCAACACATGTCTGTTCCCCGAAAGATGGAATGGGACATTTCCCAGTATATCCCTGAGATCGCCCTTGGTGACTTTGGCCTCCAAAAGGTAGACCGCCATGATAGTCATGACGGGTCAGTTGTCGGACTGTTCCCTGCGTCGTCCAAGCCTGAAATCCCAATTGGAGAGATCCCGGAGCTTGCTACCACCTTCCTCAATTCCTTCATAGAAGCAGGGGGTGACTATCCTGTCGACTTCCGTGCGTATGGATGGGTCCATTCTCCAGAGAATTACTGGTGGGGTAGGATGGTGGGTTTTGTCCTTACCAATCTTGAGGGGCCGCTGAAGCGTGTGGGGCTGTACCCAGCAGTCAGGGCCGTGCAGTGGGGCGTCCCGATGAGTTCCCAGAACTTCTTTGGGATTCTGGAGCGCTACAATCCTCAGACGGGGACATTCTTTACTCCGGTTGGAGAGATGGGCCTTGCCCTACACGAATTGTATGAGGTCTCCGGGTTGTCGTCAGGGGATATTCCTTACGAGGAATTTGTCCCAACCACCAGGGAGCTGCGCCTTTTGGAAAAAGAATCTCCTAAAGTGTATGAGACTTACTGGGAGGTAATGTGCCATTTCTACATCTGCGGTCAGACAACTGCCTGGAGGTCAGGAGGCGTCAAGCAACTATCCTGGGCTGATTATCTGTTTAATAATGCCAGCAATAAGATCTCCCAGTAATCCGACTAGCTCCTATTCTGGTGGGGAAGTTGAAGACAGGATCGACGCAGCTTCTGACAAGTTCTACACCACGGAGTCGAACGAGGACGGCTTCGACCCTGACTTGGTCTTTGAGAGCTTTCACCATCAAGCCCGGACCCCTATTTCTGATCAGGCGCTGTTGGCGGGGCTTCCTGATGTTGTGGCTGAAGAGGTGTGTGGTGCCCACGCTACCACATGAAGTTATTGTGGCAGATTGTGTGTACCCGGCGGTACTCTTGGCTCATGGCCACCCCATAGCCCTTCTTCCCGCCGTGGTGGCTGGTATTCAAAGCGGGCTGCGGGTGTTGACCAAGAGCTTCTGCGGACCCCCAAAGACTGCTAATTCTCGTGGGGAGCCGTATACCGACTCAGAGGGGAACCCGACGGTGAGGCACCCCAACCGCGAATTGAGCTGCCTTACACGTACCTCATGGCTTGGTACGTGATGCATTGCCCATCTCTAATGACGGCGCGCGCGTGGGAGCGTAGATCATATCCCATTTGTGCAGCGGCTGGAACGTTCAGAGTGGCATGACACCTACCTGTATTACATTAGGAAGCGTCTTTCCTGTGCCGCCAATTACCAGCTCAACCGCTGCTTTCCAGAGGTTCAAGGTGCAGCCCCCGGGGAGCTGTTCACGGATGTCGCTGGGCGGGGATGACTTCTCGCAATTGCCTGCTGGAGCCTTCTGGTGGTGATCAATATACGACCAGGATATGTGCTGTTTCGCCAAGGAACTTCCTGCACTATCGAGCCGTATATGCCAAGTCGTTTTGCCCGACAATTTGGCTATGATCAGCTTTACGTCGGGAATCCCAATGCTCAACTTGCCTTTGACGGGAATCTGTTCGAAGGCGCTCGGGCTTGGTATTACAGTGTGGCTGGAGGGACGGGAGCAACGTTCCATCTACCCGACGAGGCGCCTAAGTGCCGTATGAGCTTCAGCTTCTGTATTTGGTACTCCCAAGCCGGCCAGACGCCAGATCTTATTCCGGAGTCTTCATGTCTTAAGAGTATCAATGCCAGTCTCGAGGAGAGGTCTGAATCCAGTAAACGTACTAAACTCCTCGACCAGTACCTGAAAGCTCAGAGGGAGGTCGAGAAACGATCGAGGAGGGAGCCCCCAGTAGTGAGGGCGGCACCGCGACCGGCAAGGGCAAAGCCGCAAGCGACGAGGGCGGAGCCACCAGCAATGAGAGTGGAGCCGCGACCGGCAAGGAGGTCGAAGCAATTGGCGAGGAAGCGTCATCGACGCTCTGCTTCTGTAGTTGAGCCTGCCCCAAAGAAGGCTCGGAGGACTTAACGGCTGAAGTCTCTCAATCCAGAGCTATCTCTGCTGGAGTGGAGTTGGTTCCTCCTGAAGGTGTCCCTGTTAGAGTTGAGGAACCGCTGGAAGATGAAGATTTTCCAAGCTTGGTCCGTGCTCCTAGGTCACGCAGCGAGACCGTGGAGGAAGGGGAGCTTGTTGAGCGCCCCCTTATTGCTGGTGATGCTGAGTCACCGGAGATTGACATAATGGGCGAAGAGGATGTCGAGATTTCAGGAATCTCAACTCAGCCCGAATTTCCTCCTGCTCATGAAGGGAGAGACGAGGTACAGCAGCCGGGTCTCCTAGCGTCTTTATTTCCAATCCTCGGGCAGTTGACCCTAGTCCTACCACTGGGGTGATTGGGGGTAAGGCTCCTGTTGCGGAGCTTCCTCGTGTGGCGCTATCGTCTTCTTCGTCATCGGGAGAAAGTGACTTTGAAGATAAAGTCGACTATGGCGATGAACCCGCTCTTCCTGATCAGGGCGGATTCTTTGACGTCTCGGAGGAGGAACAACATGAGGGTGAGCCCTCGATGGCGCCATCGTCACTGGCGACAATTGCTCCCACTGACGGTATTCTTTTCTCCTTCTGTTTAATTCTCTTTTTTCATGTTGAAGAGGATGTTCTAACATTCTTCTTTTGTACTGCAGGATCAGCTGGAGGTACCGGGGCTCAGCCCGAGGGAGTTGAGGCTTCGGTTGCCGAGACAACCTCAGGGGGGCAGCTGTTGAAGTTGGGGAGCCTTCCCCTTTGCCAGGAGGGGAAAAACCATTGAGGCTGAGGAGGCTCTCACTCCGCCGGTGGAGAAGGCTACTGCTGAAGCTGGGGAGACTCCCATTCTACAGGACTCGACGCCTCTGGACCTCGAACCTAGTAAGGCAGCTCTGACTGAGGGGGCTCAGGTGGGGAGTCTGACGATCAGCACCCTTCCAGAAGGCCACACAGCTCAATCCTCGGTGGAAGTTTCTGAAGAGGTTGTGCTTACAGCTCCTTCCTTGGTCGTGGAAGCTCCTGCAGAGCAGCGCTCCAGGAAGCGCCAGTGGGTAGTCTTGCTCTTGCCACATCGACGCCGGCACGGCTCTCGTGCGAGAAGACCCGCCCTATATCCCTTATCCCGTGACAGAAAAAGGGTCGGGAAGCTTCTTAGGTGGTGAAGACATGGGGGAGCTGGCACGTCAGATGGTGCAACAATTCTTCACCTCGATGGGATCCTGTATTGATCTCATCTTCCGTGGACACAGCACCTTCCAGTTCGCCCAGAGGCTTCTTGAAAATATGGCCGTGAGCGTCGAATTGGCGGGAGGCCCTTCACTTGACAGGGCATGCCTGCAGGTGGTAGAGCAACTTGGAGATAACCTGCGGGAGCTGGAATCTTTGGAAGATGCTGGTTTTCCGGTGAGGCCCAGGCCATCCTGACTAGGCTTCTAGCTGCTCAGGAACGGGAGCGACAGGAGGCGGAGGCGCAGATCACTGCCGAGGTCCGTGACCTTGAATATTCCAAGGCTGAATTTCAAAAATTAGCCGGAGATTCGAGGGAATCTGAGCTCAGTGTGCAGAGCACGGAGCAGGTCATCCTCAGAACTCGGGACATTATCGCCAAGGCGGAAGCTGTTCTTGCGCTAAATGAGGAGAAACTTGTTTCCCTCAAAAAAGGAGCTTGAGGAGCAACGGGCTGCTACGGCGCGTGCTGAAGAGAGTCTATCCCTACAATCTTCCAGGTGGAATCTCTGCGGATGCAGCTGGCTGCCAGAAGTTTCTTATCTGAGGCGGAGCTGCGGGAACGGGCTATCATGGAGGCTGAGAGGACGCGCCAGCATGAGATTCACCGCCTTAGGGAACAAATCCGTTCCTTGGCGAGCCAGGACATTTAGCCTTCTTTCTTCTTCTTCTTCTTCTCTTCTTCTTTTTTTTTGTAAAGAGAAGGGACACTCTATTTATTAAGAGTGTTTGTATCTACTTCTATCATTTTTTGATATAATAGAAGTTTTCTTTAAAGCTTTTGTCCCAATTTCTTTGTCCTGTTGTGGATGAGTCCAACTCTTGATCACTAGTTGTGATTACTGAACTTAGGTAGGGCTAAGTTCTTTTAATGAGACGCGGTCTTGGCGAGACGCGGCATTAATCCCACAGGGTGAGACGCGGTCATCAGTCTACCGGAACTTAGATTTCACTAAGTCCTTTTACTGAGACGCGGCGGCGATCACAGAGTGAGACGCGGTCATCATTTCATAAGAACTTAGATTCTACTAAGTCCTTTTGATGAGACGCGGCGTCAATCACAAATCGGAACGCGGTCTTCTTGATAAGATGCGGCGTCGATCAAAAGATGAGACGCGACATTGATCCGTAAAGTAAGACGCGGCTGTCAGTCCCTGAGACACAGCGTCAATCGTAAGGTGAGACGCAGCTCTGAATAACGCAAAATCTGTCTTGCGCGGATCGGGCAGACGCAAGAGATGCAGCCTTGTCTGCTGAAGGGACGCGGCTTTCCCACATGCGTCTAATGTGATCTGACTCAAGATTTTAGGAGATCTTTGCTCGTCAGGTCTCCTCTGTCGATTGGGATTCCGAGTCATCCGTTGATTCCCAAAGCAGGTATCCACGCGTCAACTCCTCATTGGACTCAGGAGTTACTGCCCTTAAAGGCAAAACCGACGCGGGCGCGGTTGAAAATCGGTGCTTGCGACGGTTTCCAAAGCGGCGTTCCACGCGTCAATCCTCCACTGGGCTTTGACAATCGTGCGTGATGGTTCCCAAAGCGTCGTTCCACGCGTCAATCCTCCACTGGGCTTGACAATCGTGCGTGACGGTTCCAATTAACGCCCCATTAATGGCAGTTATTAGGGCCTGCCTATAAATAGGGTGCGCTCCCCTTCTATAATCCAAGCTTGGATTATTTCTCTTTGGTGGATTGCTCTGAGAAGTCCCACCTTCTTCAGAAAAGAGTTTCTTGATAGGGACTCCGTCTGCATGGACGAAGGTAATTCCGAGGATGAAGATGACCCAGAGCTCTCACGCTTCGGTTTGGTCTCTTCAGAAGAACCCCTCTCAGATCATCTTGGACGCCTGCGTTTGGGTGCAGAGAGGCCAACTCTGGCCAGAGGTCTGCTGGTATGACCCCCGATGATGTGTATAGCCTGAACTTCGATATGATGATCTGAATGAAGTCCGGTGCATTCCTCCTCTAGAATTTGTGCCAGTGACTTGACTTCTCTGAATGCAGGCGCTTGACGCTGGCTTTGCCCATTGCGTTTTACTGCCTTGGCGCGTTTCAGACCTGAATCTTGCAACTCCTGTTCACCCAACAGAGAGATGGCAATTTTTGGCGTTCTGAAATTCCTCGCGTCTGGTGCATTAGGCGCGGGTACAAACTGAGGCCGCGTTTGAATCCTATGCGTGGCGCAGTTTGACTTGCGTCTGTTTGACTGTGCGGGTCATTCCCGCGTCTGAAGTCTTGAATGGCTGCCGCGTTCTGTTACTCAGTTTCCTTTATAGAAAATGTACTGAGTCCAGATTTTCTGACTCTCATGCTTATTCTTTGCAGGTAGGCTTGCTTGTCCTTTTTCAGGTTTGCTGGGCCCCAGAAAGAATATACCGGCTGGCGAACTTGCTCCACGTTCGTTTGTGAGAGATTAAATTATGGTCCTCGTCGTTTGTGAGAGATTAAATTATATCTCTGACGAGGACCCAACCCTCGCCAAGGTCTCTTCAGATCTGGTGCAAGAGATGATAGGCCAGGATCGGCGAGGGTGGTCCGGCGGTTACGGTGGCGGAGAAGATCCTCTTCCTCTCCCAACTCCAAAAGTGACATCGAGGACATTCCGTTGGATGGCCTGCTGGGGAAAGGGATGGTGATGAATGCAGGACTCTCTGCTGCGCTGGACCGAGTGGAGGGTGGCATCCTTTGTGATGACTCCTAAACTTTGCTCTCACCCAAGAGTGACTCCATGTTTGTTGGATGATCTGCTAGGGAAAGAGACGCGCCTGAACGAAGGGATGCAGGACCCTCTGTTGCCACCGGACCTCAAGAACACCATTGCTCTCGGCTTGGTCAGCTAGGGCGCTTTCGACTTTTGCGTCATCGCCATGGCGCAATCGGTTCCAATTATGCACCTGGGATCAGATGCGGTTCAAGGAGTGAGTACGGCCTCTGAGAGAGAGGGATCTTTGTACTCCTTAATTGTAACACTCAATCTTATTGTATAAGAGAGCGTTTTGTATCACTTTCATGTGTTTGGATATGAATAAAAGTGACACTTTTCTTTTTGCCTCTTTCTGTGGTCTTGAACGTTTTGTTTTAGAAGCAAAAGAATGATTTTGGTGGACCCGCCACTTTATAAAAGAAAGTGACAGGTGGAGTGCGTACCCCCAGAGAAGGTGAACTTTTATCAAGGATTTGGGATTAACTTGATTTAAGATCAGCTGGGGATTTTGATGGAAGCATTGTTTATTGGTGTAATGTTAACCAACAATGCCTCCCAAATGAATTTGATACTCGGTTGGGGAGAATATCAAATGAAACTAGACTCGTGGGGAATCTAGTAGGATTTTTACCGCTAGAGGTGTGATATTAACTTAACGTTTAGAAGTAGTCTTGTCAGAAGTGTAATGTTAACTTGAAAGGATGTGAGTTAGAGGTGTGATATTAACCTAACTCACAGCATCTCAGTTTTATTTGGGAAAAACTGAGGGTGTCACTGTCATAGGTGTGATGTTTAACTTAACAGTGATAGTAATGCTAGAGGTGTAATGTTGAACTTGGCATTAGTCGTCTCGGCTTAAAGAAGTCGAGGAAAGGTCATAGCCCATAGGTGTATTGTTGAACTTAGCAATGACTCGGATGCTAGAAGTGTAGTGTTAACTTGGCATCGTCCGTCTCGGCTTGGACAAGGAAGTCGAGGAAAGGTCATAGCCATAGGTGTATGTTGAACTTAGCAAGACTCGGATGCTGGAAGTGTAGTGTTAACTTGGCATCGTCCATTTCAGCTTCGATATGGAAGTCTGAAGAAAGGTGACTGTCAGAGGTGTGATATTAACTTGACAGGCACTCGAAGTACTGCTTAGAGGTGTAATGTTAACTTTAAACAGTAGTTTTGTCAGAGGTGTGATATTAACTTGACAAGAATTGCTTGCGATAGGAGCAATTTGAGGACCTGTCATTCTATTGATGAGAATTGACAAGTAGAATTTGAAGTGCCAGAGGTATAGTGTTAACTTGGCAAATTTGAGAGTTTGTTACTCTATGCAGAGTTAACAAGCAAGTTTGTACTCGACGAGGAGTATTCATTACTAGAGGTATAGTGTTAACATGGTAATGATTGCGTTTTGTGGTCTTACCATTCTATGGATGAGAATTGGTAAGGGATTTTGGAGGGAAGAGTGGAATCCAGTCCCTTAGGATTTTTAGCAAACCCTCAGCTATCAACGGATTTGAGATGCCTTTACCAACTACCGTTTGAGTTGGGCTAGCCATGCTATTCCCCTCAGCATGATGAGTTGTCGAGGACTTATGTTGGGCTTAAAGGCCAACATTTTCCTCTATCCTTAGCCGCGAGGGCGTCGGATCAAAGGGAACGTGTCCCTTAGGATTTTTAGCAAATCCTCAGCTGTCAACGGGTTTGACATGCCTTTACCAAACTACCGTTTGGGTTGGGCTAGCCATGCTATTCCCTCAGCCTGGTGAGTTGTCGAGGACTTATGTTGGACTTAAAAAGCCAACATTTTCCTCTATCCTTGGCCGTCGAGGGCGTCGGATGTTTGATCAGAGGTGTACTTTTAACTTGATCGGTGGAAGAATGCCATCTAGGGATAGTATTTCTTCAGGAATTTGCCATTGATTGGCATCATGAGTGTATCGCCATTTGAGGTTATGAGGCGATACGATCCATTTGAGTAGACTGACTCTACCACAAATGGTCCTTCCCATTTGGGTTGGAATTTTCCTTTCGTCTTGTGTGTCATGACCATGGGTCTTCGGACGGCTAAGACGAGGTCGCCTTTCTGAAAGTTCGCGATTGACTTTCTTGTTGAAGGCTCTGGTGATACGAGCTTGGTAAAGCTCGATTTGTTGTTGGGCCTGCAGACGCTTGTCGTCCAAGGCTTCCAATTCTTGAGTCGCTGCGATGCTTCTCCTCTGTTGTCATTTCCGCTGTCAAGGCGACGCGAAGAGATGGAATTTGGATTTCCAGTGGAAGGACGGCTCGCATCGTACACCAAGGAAAATGGCGTGGCTTTAGTTGGGGTTCGCACAGTCGTGCGATAGGCCCATAAGCATTCGCCCAACTTATCGTCCCAGTATCGTGACCTTTCGAGACGAATTTCTTGAGAAGCTTGCCAATAGTCTTATTGAAAGCTTCTGCGAGGCCGTTAGCGGGCGGATAGTATGCCGTTGATGACACACTCTGGATTCTGAAACTTGGCGCAGAATCTCTGAAAAGCCTGGCTGATGAACTGGGGTCCATTGTCATGGACAATCCGCCGAGGCACACCGAAGCGGTAAATAACGTGATGTTTCACGAACTTGATCACGTTAGAAGATTTCACCTCTTTCAAAGGGATAGCTTCGGCCCACTTTGAGAAGTAATCGGTTATCGCTAGGATGAACCGATGTCCCTTTGATGATGTGGGCTGATAGGACCAACCACGTCCATCCCCCACATTTCGAACGGCCAGGTAGAGGTCGTAGAGTGGAGGTATCCTGGTGCTTGAGATGAAATCGCCATGTATTTGACAGGCGTGACATCTTTTGGCATAGGCAACAGCATCGGCAACCATCTTGGGCCCAGTAGTAACCCCATCTTTGGAGTCGGTTTGCCAGCTTGGGCCAGGTTGATGAGCTCCACACGTACAATCGTGGGCTCTTTCAACACTTCGTGGGCTTCTTTTGATGAGAGGCACCGGAGCAGGATCCATCATGCGATCTACGATACAATGTTCGCGAAATCGCATTGTAGTAGAATTTGGAGGCTTTCCTTCGGATGGCAGCCGCCTCCCTGGTGTCTTCGGGCAGATGCCGTATAAGACAAATCAATGTAGGGGAATCGCAGTCTTTAAGCTCTGGATCGGTCGACACTTCAAGTGTTTCTTACCGCGACGATCTCCCGTTGACCTCTGGTAGTCTCCGAGGGGACTTTTTGGGCAGTATAGGTCGTGGCTAATAGACGAATACCTTCTCCATTGCTCCAGCTGGAAGAGCTAAGGAGGCAGCAAGGGATGCAAGTGCATCTGCATGCGCATTTTGCTTGCGCGTACATGGTCGATGTAGAAGTTTGAAAACCTCTCGGCCATGTGGATTGTCGCGTTGTAGTAGGGTACTAGATCTTCATGCATGACCTCATACTCTCCGCGAACTTGGCTGATGATGAGTTTAGAATCACGTATGCCTCTCGAGATTTTTAACGCCAATCTCATCGGCGAATTGCATCCCAATCAAAAGAGCGTGTATTCCGACAATTGTTGGAACAGGGCTCGGTTAACGAGATAGCTCGGGGAATCACGTAATTTTGTGGGGAGACGAGTACCACTCCTACCCCCGCTACTGTGTGTCCCTTCGGGCTTGCCCTTGATGCACGTCGAAGAAAAGTGGCCATACTTGACTTCGAACGACGTCTGAGCTAGGCAGACTTCGGCGACCTCATCTGGGAGATCCTCGTAGAGTTTGGCTGCCTG
>JAVJIF010020473.1:0-53565 GCA_038442645.1 Agave tequilana
AAATTTAAGTTACGTTAAGAAGAAAATGGTAGAAGAAGAGATGGTGGTGTTGTTGTTGTTTTAATTATAAAAAAAAAATAAAAATAGATAAAGAAAAGTGTTGATGCAAAAATCAGAAATAAAAGAAGAATATTTACCTCTACTGTTTGAGTCATAACGAAAATTTACTTTAACATGAAGTAAAGCGAAGAAATAGAAAAGAATAAAGGAAAGCAAGGCATCGATGAGATCGAGCACAATGAAGAAAAGTGAGAAACCTCTATTGATTGTCACCTTCAATATAAAATTCTTGAAGAAAATATTACAATAGTGTCACTCTATAATAAATCTTCCTCTCTTTTGATCATGTAACTTTCTCTAGCCCAAAAATAAAATAAAAATTACATTGAAGAAGAAAAGAAAACCTAAACTAAATCTCTCTCTGAAGTGGTCCCTTTCTGCCTTCGAGGTATGAGGGTATTTATAGGAGAAAACCAGAGGTAAAGAACACGTATGAAAATAGGAAGAGCTGTATATTTTTAAATTTGAATTCTCCCCTTATCTCCAAACTTGATTTGATTTATCCAGAAATTCAATCCTGATCTGCAGCTTGTTGGCGTGTTGATTGCTGAATATCACTTATCAAATTATAGAATTGGAACGAGTGATCAAAAGACGAATTGTAGCCCTTAAGTCTTCTTTCTTTAGCATTTTGAATTATTAGATTTGAGTTTTGATAGCGAACGTTATGATTAAAATGCTAAACTATATCCAGCCTAAATCCAAATTTAAATTGCTTCATCTTATATGTTGATCTTCTCTCTATCCATTTATCCTTTTTGATTTTTAGTTTATCTTCTAGAATTAATAAGATATACATTTATCTTCAGCAAAACTGATAGAGTTTTAAGACAATCCATTTTTTTCTTGAAATTAGATGATATTATGTTATCTGATATATCCAGTTTTCAGATAAGATAGCTTTTAGAATCTTTGGATTTGAATTGAACCCCTTTCTTTTGAAATTTGAATTTAATTGGATAAATTTCATGATTATCTTCTCCCTATCATACCCTGCATGAATTAGGACATTAAGACAAGTAATTTGCAATATTCATTACAGAATATATGTAGGAAGGTAATAATATTTATGCAATATATGTGTCCAAACACAGGTCTTGGCCATATCGATGGTACTAGCTCCAGTGTCTTTACCGCGTCTATTGAGGTAGACGTGAAATGAACAGTTCATTCAATTGGCGATCACTTAAGAAGTCAAAACTTCTGTCCAAGGGTGAGGAAGATCCCAACGATTCTTGATACACCTCAAGACATTATTGGGTATGATGCACCAGTAAGGTCTCAGATCCTTCCTGATTACAATGAGCATGGCGCATTTGAAGGTCATGGGAAAGAGGACGTCACCAATAAGGTCCCAGATTCTCCCTTCACCAATCTTCATCAAAGAAGTGACTGCGACTAAAACCCACACTCATTGGATGACTTTCTGATGGCAAAACCTCCCATTAAATGAAGGATTATGGTCTTGAGAAGACCTTCGCACCAGTTGGCCAGGTAGAATTAGAATGCTCCTTTGCATTTTGACCTCGAGAAATACCATTGTTTTCATGAGGAGAGGAAGTTGATATACTGTTCCTGGCCACAGTCAAGAAGACGAGCTTCGTACATCTTCAGTATTTCAAGGAGTAATTGCAACCTTTTACTGAGCAACAGGGACTTCTTTATACTCTTTTGTTGTAACACTCAATCTTATTGGATAAGAGAGCATTTTGTATCACCTTCACATTTTTGAATATCAATAAACGTGACATTTTTCTGCCTTCTTATTTGTTTTGACTTCCTTTTTGCATTGAAATCATACAAGTGAAAGCGGTTACCTCTGATTTGCTAAAGGTGTGAGATGTGATATTTAACTTAGCAACTCAAAGTTGAAAATTTTCATTTAAAGAATTTAAAAAGGTTACTGTCAGAGGTATGATGTTAACTTGACAGGAGATAGAATTTGCAATATGAAGCAAATTGGATTGTCAGAGGTGTGACATTAACATGACAAGGAGTTGAATGCTTAGAATTAAATGTTTCTCGTTTTCAGTGGAGAAAAATTTAGAGAATCATTATCATAGGCGTAGTATTTAACTTAACAAGGATTGATATTATGATATGAGCAATTAAGCCAGAGGTGAGGTGTTTACTTGATCGGGAAAATCTGTGATTTGAGTAGTTTGTGGACCTGCCATTCTATTGACGAGAATAACAAGTGAGACTAGATCTGTCAGGGATTTGAGTATTTCTTTACCGTCAGAGGTGTGTAACTTAACGGTTGGATTGAATCTTGTCAGAGGTGTGATATTAACTTGACAAGGATGTGAGCTAGAGGTGTAATGTTAACTTAGCCCCATAGGAATTTCAGTTTCGTTAGGAAAACTGAAGATACCACTGTCAAATGTGTAGTATTAAACTTAACAGTGGAGATAATGCTAGAAGTGTAATTTTGAACTTAGCATTAGTCATTCAGCTTCGATGCGGAAGCTCGAGGGAAGTATGTCGTAGGTGTAGTGTTGAACTTAACAATGAACCAGATGCGGAGACGTGATGTTACACTTAGCATCACTTGTCTCCGCTTTGATATGGAAGCCTAAGGGAAGTGACTGTCGGAGGTTTAATGTTAACCTTGACAGCAACTTGGTCACTGTTAGAGGTGTGATATTAAACTTAACAGTAATTTGTCAGAGGTGTAATATTAACATGATAAGAGTAGGTTTGAGATATGAGCAATTTTGAGGACTTGTCATTCTATTGAGGAGAAGTGGCAAGTGAAGTTTGGATTGTCAGAGGTGTAGCATTACTTGACAATTTTGAAGACTTGTGACTCCATATAAGGGAGTCATCAAGTGGAAGTTCGTATTCACTAAGAAGTATTGAAACTTCTCACTGTTAGAGGTGTAGTGTTAACATAATAGTAATTGAGTATGTGGACCTACCACTCCATGGGAGAGAATTGGTAGTGGTTTTGGTGAAAAATATGATGAATTATAAGAGGTGTAATATTAACTTGATGAACATCGACTTTCAGTGATCTCATCTGGGAGATCTTAATAAATTTTGATCGTTCTTGGATCTGAATGTTCAGCCAAGAAGTCTGCCACTACTTGTCCCTTCACAACTTTTTGTGGTAGGCATTGCATCTCATATTAGAAGAGTAATAAGACCCATTTTGCTAATTGACCATTCAATGATGATGGCTTCATCATATGCAATCTTAAAGGATTGACTTTTGATATAACATGTATGGTTTGACCTATCAGGTAGTGTCACATCTTCTAGACATCGAACACCAATGCGAGGCATTCTTTTTGATCAAGTTATATCGATGATCGACTCCAATCATAGTTCTACTAAGTGTAAGTACACTAGAGGGGGGTGAATAGGTGTACAGCTAATCTAATGTACAAAATGCGAAATTTAAAAACTAAATTGCAACACACTTAGTGTAACCTACGAGTGTAGCCGAATTCCCAGTGAAGGGCTCTGGACTAACTCCTCTTGATTCCTCAGAATAAGAGTTGAGGTGCTATATGAAGCTCTCGTGGTTAAACACAAGTGAGGCACACAAACAATCACAACCAAGCATATAAGTATGATATGGCAATATGAATCAATGCAAGGCACAAAATAAAAGAGAGAGAGAGTTAGAGTCAATGGATCAAACGCAAACACCGAGATTTGTTTCGAGGTCGAGCACCCAGCTCTACATCCCCGCCTTCACACAGAAGGATTTCCACTAACTCGTCCACAAAGGACTCCCACACAGGGAACCTCCACTGAGGATTTGGGGCAATACAACGGGGAGTACACAACTCCTCTCTCAACCGAATACAACCTCTCACTAAAGGCAATGCACAACCAACACAAACACCACCTCACACAAAAGGGGTAGGCACTTAGCCAATACAAAACAATCACCTCACACTTGAGGGATTCCAACACACTCCACCTCACACTAGAGGGAGCTAAACACAATCTCCACCTCTCACTAGAGGGAGCCAACCACAACTTCCACAATCACCTCACAATAGAGGGATACCAAATCAATCACCTCTCACTAGAGGGATATCACAATGAAGGAAGTTTACAACTTGGTAGTTACACAATCACAAACTAATTTTTCCACAAAAATAAAGATCCTAATAGATAGGATAGTAGATATGGATCAAGTGTGGAAAACAAAGTGTTTTGAACAAAGAAAATCACTTGGGAAAATCTCCAAATAGATATAGAATTTTCAGACCAAAAACAAATTCTCAAAAGATAATTTTCTTTGAAATAACAAGCACTTTAAAAAAAAACAAATAGAGGATAGGAATTTTAACCCAAAAACTTTTTGCTGAAAACACTTGAAAAGATCTAAAATTTTTCTCTCTAAAAACCTTTCACAAAACGTCCCTCGAATGGGGTATAAATAGGCCCCAAAAGAATTTGCCCGTTGGCTGCTGACTAGGCCCAGATTGGCCTTCCGGTCGACCGGCCAACGGTCAAAAAAGTGACCGTTGAGCCTTTTGGTCGACCGCCTGGTCGACCGGGCCCTGAACCAGAGAGCAACGGCTCTCTGGCCGGTCGACCGGGGCAACCCGAGAGTGGGTTGCCTTCAGTCGGTCGACCGGCCAACTGATATGGCCATGTGCACGTTTTGTGCACATCCGGTCGACCGTTCCGGTCGACCGGCTCCTGGTCTGGTCGACCGGTCGGTCGACCGCCAGAGCCTGGCAGGGCATTTTCAGAACTTGAAAGCTGGGTTTTTAATTATCAATTAAATCCCATAAAATCTTCTAAAAATTCACAAAAATAGTTTTAATATAATACTTTGATATACAAACATGTGTGAAAAAAATCAACACATATTTCAAACAATTTGAACCAGTTTTGTGACTTAGAAATTTTGTCGAAAACCAAATTCCGTATTTTCAAAAACTTGGATTTTTTTGAACTGAAAATTCGTTTTGTCCAAACTCATCCAAATACAAAAACAAGATATGAAACAACATTTAGGCATGTAGTATATGGATATAATCCAATATACATGAAAGATATATATATCATTGTTTTTGACTTAAAATCTAAAATAAGTTTTGTTAAAATACAAAAACTCCTAACTCATGAAATAGATTATCAAACTAAGTTTGTTTAAATAGTTGAAGCATACATGTATATAGAACAAATCTAATATACATAAAACCATGTAAACTTGTTTTGATATTATCTATTCATGAAAACTAAGATCGGTTAAACCAAAACCGAAAACCAATAACATGAAATTTAAACAAGTGTGTGTGTTGTGAACATGAGGATATCATACTATCTAATCTTTAACAAATGGATCTAAACATAAACTAAACTATGTACCGAGGTCTTCTTGATGAACTCCGTCTTCAAGTCGACTCGATCTAAACTGTGATCCACCGAGCTTGACTCCAACGAGTGCTAGATATGAACTTTGATGCTCAGGCTCTGAATCACCATGTGAAAGCTTCAAAAACTCCTTTGTTGAAGCTAATTCTACTAACATCTTGATTAAATATCTGAAACTCAATATCACAAGATTATTAGCAAACATAACTACATGAGTTAATCATCATCAAACTAGAGTGGAAGGCCTCTGGGCCAACAATCTCCCCCTTTTTGATGATGACAAAACTCATGGAGTTATATATGCATGGATTAAAGTTAAGCTTCAAAGAAGCTCCCCCTTAACTCATGCATAGCAATAAACAATAAATATTAAACATGAATATGCATAGACATGCATAAAACAATGAAATGAACATACTTTTGATACCAAATAAAAACATGCTCTTGATATCAATCATGAAATGCATCTACATGCATAAAACATGCTCTTGATACCAAATAAATTATTTCTTCTTTTCATAAACATGTTCTTTTAAATAATGCTCTTGATATCAATAAAAAACAAACTATGTTTCTAGATACTAGTATTCATGCTCTTGATACCAATATCAACAAAATATAAAACAAAATCTCTTGATATCAATATAAAAACATGCATATAAAACATGCATATAACTCAAATACTTCTCCCCCTTTTTGTCAATCATCAACAAAGGGGTCAGAAAAACCAATAAAACATATGTTCTTCCCTTTAAGTCCGAAAAAAAATATACTTCAAGGGGTGAAATCAAAACATGCATGATACCAATTAAAAAATATATCAATGTAGTGCATCATGATACCAAATGTAAGTGAACACATAGGTAAAACAAAATTTGGAGAAATGCCAATTGAAAGTAAATGAGGCATTGAAAATAAGACTTTATAGCAATTGTAAGTAAACAAAAAAAAATCTTGATACCAATTGTAAAATTAGTACCAATTGAAATATTATACACTTTTTGATATCAATTTGAAAAACATAAACCAATTGTAAGATATTTTTCATTTACCAATTGTAAGTATTTTCATTTGGAGCATATGATACCAAATTAAATCAATATTAATTTTTCAATCATTCTTCATCATAAAGTATGGGAGTAGAATACCAAAGGTAAACAAAATACCAATTGAAAGATGAAATACGAATTTTCTCCCCCTTTATGAAATACCAAATAAAATGATGCATAAGCTTGTATAGGATACCAATTGAAAAATAATCAATTGAAATATGATAGTCTTTAAGTAATCAAGCTTAGCATAACCAAAATTTGTGCTCAAAGATATAGAGATATATTAAGCACAAATAAAGCATATATATATGCATGAAAATATAGATACCAATCAAAATTGATATTATATGAAGTGTAAGCATACATATATAAAAGAAGCATATATGAGTATGCAAAAAGAATGTCAATATTGATACCAATTAAAAAGATCCAATGATACCAATTGAAAATAAATAAGATCAAGTGTATAACTCATACTTCCTACCACCCATTCATGCATATGTTTAAAAGGATTTTCAATAATATACATACAAGGCATGGTCGCCCAACCTACCGCCCTTGAATAGGTAGGGATTTTCAAAAATAGGTTTGAAAATATAGTATGTTTGAAAACTCTACCATAATGAAGAATACGTACTAGTTATATAAAAAATTTGTAAACTAACACGAAATCCTTCAAGTAAGAAATAAAACAAAATTATATTTCACGAAAAACATGTAAATCACATGATCATCAACACTCAAAATTCATAAAGCCCATATCTTACTCATGAAAACACAATCATGAGAAAATAATAAGTAAAGTGAGTGTACAAGATTGTTATGTGAAACACATCATCATGAAACTATGCAATCAAGCTCAACATGAATTCCTTAAAACATGAAAAATCATAAAAACTCGAATCCTTCAAGGTATATGTATGTCATGAACAAACTAAAATATACATACATATTCAAATATAAACGAGTCCACAAAAGTATATGCATGAAGGCAAGTGGCTCAAGGATGTATATGTATAACTAATAGTTTAGACAAGATAGACATATACATGAAGTCAAAACATAAACATGGAAAATATGTACAAAATAGGAATACAAGTCAAAATGTTTGAATCATCAAAACTAGGCTATACTAGTACATCTAATGAGTACAAATGAGCGTTCAAGCACAAACATATAATAGTCTATTTGTGGCTCACTAATTGTACAAGTATATATCCAAGTTTTAATGAAAACTAACATCAAAATAAGTAATCAAAACATGAAGCATAGAAATCACAACAAAAAACTCATAAACATACATATGATCATTATGTATATGCACATGCATTAGATTTAGGACATTCACATTAGATAAACTAAAGTGAGAACACTAAATATAAATCCATATAAATATGGGTGTCACAAATACTAATCATGTATATCACTAATCTACTAAACATGACATATGGCATAATGAATATTAAACAAGACATGCTATAAATGAATGATCTAAAAGCATGCAAACATAATGGGAGTTAGAGATTGTTACCAAAACTTAAAAGGCACATCTCCATATCTCCAAACGTGGTGGTCTTTCCACCAAACTCCCCTTGAAAGTGATGCATCCAAATAGTCCTCTTTAAGTTCGGAACGCATCCACCTCAAGGCACCATCACTCTCACGTCATACGAGAGCCCACACCTACATCAAATAGCATAAGGGTGGTCTTTGGTACCCACACTCTTTTGGGTCCATGGGGGTTAGTTCCTTTTCTAACCCAAACACATTTAGTTGCTAAATTTACATCATGTATCTTATCATAGCAAAATTTAGCAAAGTGGCCCTTAGTCCACAATATGTACAAGTGTACACATGAGCATACATCGTGTTGTGTACATGAACGTGCGAAGCATGTGTATGTCGTTGTTTGTGTGCATGCATAGAAGGAACTTATTTCTTTCGAAACATAGATTCCAAACGTGTATGGTTCATGGCACAATGGCTCAAAGTGGAGCCCAAACAATCCACACTCTTTTTTAACAAACAAATATCATTATCAATCCTAGAAGAAGAGGTGCATGCAATAGGTGAGCTAGATGGTGAAGCTACACTAGCATGGCAAACATGTGAATCATTTTTCAAAGAAACATTTTTTTAAACAATCTTCCAATTCTTTTGAAATCAAATCAATTTTGTTTTTCAAAGAAACATTTTCTTTTACAACAAAATCAACTTTCGAAGATAAAGCCTCATTTTTCTTTAAAACATTTTCACAATCATTTTTGGTTTTCAAAATTTTGTTTCATTAAGTGCAAGTTCAAGTTGGGATTTAAGTGAGTCAAGTTTACTTGAAATCTCATCCCTCTCTTGCAAAGCAATCTCAAGTCTGGAAGATAAATTTTTATTTTCTTCTTTTAAACCAAAATTATCCTTTTTCAAAAGTTTGTATTTAGAAATCAAATTTTCACAATTTTTAGCAAGTTCTTCATTCAAGGCTTGTGCATCCATACAATCATTGCAATGTGAACTAGTACTAACATCTAGTTGAGTATCCGAGTATACCTCAAGGGAGTCAATCCCTTGGACCATAAAGTAACGTTCGTCGGACTCGTCTCGACTAGATCTCCTCTTCTTATTGATAAGTGTTGATAGCTCAGGAGACGTCAATATGTTCCACACTGCAAAAGCAGAATCATAGTGAGAAATTACATGTAAATATTGTTTATCAAGGGATGCTCTAAGTGCCTTTAAGGCTTGTGCATTAGCCTCTATATGCTTTCTATCACTAAGGTAGGATTCCTTGGTAATGGCAAGGTAAACTTTATAACCTAGGGCTTTCAAATGACAACTCATCATAACCTTCAAATATCAAGTCTAGAGATATCAAACATGGGAGGGCTATCCATGAGTGCAAACTATAAGTGTGCAAATACAAATACAAATGATAGATTAGCAAACCAAGATCACACTCCTATGTGGTTAACCTAATATCAGGAGCGTATGCTCTGATACCAATTGTTAGTACACCTAGAAGGGGATGAATAGGTGTACGGCTAATCTAATGTACAAAATGCGGAATTTAAAAACTAAATTGCAACACACTTAGTGTAACCTACGAGTGTAGCTGAATTCCCAGTGAAGGGCTCTGGACTAACTCCTCTTGATTCCTCTGAATAAGAGTTGAGATGCTATATGAAGCTCTCGTGGTTAAACACAAGTGAGGCACACAAACAATCACAACCAAGCATATAAGTATGATATGGCAATATGAATCAATGCAAGGCACAAAATAAAAGAGAGAGAGAGTTAGAGTCAATGGATCAAACGCAAACATCGAGATTTGTTTCGAGGTTCGAGCACCCAGCTCTACGTCCCCTCCTTCACACAGAAGGATTTTCACTAACTCGTCCACAAAGGACTCCCACACAGGGAACCTCCACTGAGGATTTGAGGCAATACAACCGGGAGTACACAACTCCTCTCTCAACTGAATATAACCTCTCACTAGAGGCAATAAACAACCAACACAAACACCACCTCACACAAGAGGGGTAGGCACTTAGCCAATACAAAACAATCACCTCACACTTGAGGGATTCCAACACCAACTCCACCTCACACTAGAGGGACCTAAACACAATCTCCACCTCTCACTAGAGGGAGCCAACCACAACTTTAACAATCACCTCACAATAGAGGGATACCAAATCAATCACCTCTCACTAGAGGGATATCACAATGAAGGAAGTTTACAACTTGGTGGTTACACAACCACAAACTATTTTTCCACAAAAACAAAGATCCTAATAGATAGGATAGTAGATATGGCTCAAGTGTGGAAAACAAATTATTTTGAAAAAGAAAATCACTTGGGAAAATTCCCAAATAGATATAGAATTTTTAAACCAAAAACAAATTCCCAAAAGACAATTTTCTTTGAAATAACAAACACTTTAAAAAAACAAATAGAGAATAGGAATTTTAACCCAAAACTTTTTGCTGAAAACACTTGAAAAGATCTGAAATTTTTCTCTCTAAAAACCTTTCACAAAACAGCCCTCAAATAGGGTATAAATAGGCCCCAAAAGAATTTGCCCGTTGGCTGCTGACTAGGCCCAGATTGGCCTTCCGGTCGACCAGCCAACGGTAAAAAAAGTGACCGTTGAGCCTTCTGATCGACCGCCTGGTCGACTGGGCCCTGAACCAGAGAGCAACGTCTCTCTGGCCGGTCGACCGCCCGGTCGACCGGGGCAACCTGAGAGTGGGTTGCCTTCAGTCGGTCGACCGCTCGGTCGACCGGCCAACTGATATGGCCATGTGCACGTTTTATGCACATCCGGTCGAACGTTCCGATCGACCGGCTCCTGGTCCGGTCGACCAGTCGGTCGACCGCCAGAGCCTGGCAGGGCATTTTCAGAACTTGAAAACTGGGTTTTTAATTACCAATTAAATCCCATAAAATCTTCTAAAAATCCATAAAAATAGTTTTAGTATAATACTTTGATATAAAAACATGTGTGGAAAAATTCAACACATATTTCAAACAATTTGAACCATTTTTGTGACTTAGAAATTTTGTCGAAAACCAAATAAAAAAACATGATATGAAACAACATTTAGGCATGTAGTATATGGATATAATCCAATATACATGAAAGATATATATATCATTTTTTTTTATTTAAAATCCAAAAATAAGTTTTGTTAAAATACAAAAACTCCAAACTCATGAAATAGACTATCAAACTAAGTTTGTTTAAATAGTTGAAGCATACATGTATATAGAACAAATCTAATATACATAAAATTATGTAAACTTGTTTTGATATTATCTATTAATGAAAACCAAGATCGGTTAAATCGAAAACCAAGATCGGTTAAACCAAAAACCGAAAACCAATAAACATGAAACTTAAACAAGTGTGTGTGTTGTGAACTTGAGGATATCACATTATCTAATCTTTAACAAATGGATCTAAACATAAACTAAACTACGTACCGAGGTCTTCTTGACGAACTCCGTCTTCAAGTTGACTCGATCCAAACTGTGATCCACCGAGCTTGACTCCAACGTGTGCTAGATATGAACTTTGACGCTCGGGCTCTTGAATCACCATTTGAAAGCTTCAAAAACTCCTTTGTTGAAGCTAATCACCTACTAACATCTTGATTAAATATCTGAAACTCAATATCACAAGATTATTAGTAAACATAACTACATGAGTTAATCATCATCAAAACTAGAGTGGAAGGCCTCTGGGCCAATACTAAGGTGGTAGATTGCCTACTCATGCCCCTGATCATTATTCTAGGCCAGTAAAGCTCCTAGAGAATTATTCATTGCTCGAACGTATATCAGAAAAGATTTTCTTGACACCAAAGCTGCAAGGACAGGCGGATGCGTGAGGTACCACTTGATTTCCTCTAACGCTTGTTAGCAAGCATCGTCCCAGATGAGTGAGACACCATTCTTCATCAATCGGTGAAGGGTTGGCATCGCCCTAAGAGATTTGTGATAAACCACCAGATGTAAGCTATTCACCCTTGCAATCCTCTAAGTTCTCTAAGGTTCCTTGGAGGTTGCTTCTACTAGATGGCATGAACTTTCTCTGGGTCGAGGTGAATTTCTTTGGATGTCACGACAAACCCATGGAATTTACCACTGGCGGGATTCATCTTCAATGATGTGCCCACATGATATTGAATACTGTCTTTAGATCTACTATGTGATCACCTTTGGCACGACTTTTCCTGTAATATCGTCTACGTAGCATCCCACTGTTTTGCGTATATGGTCATAGATGATTGTATTCATAGCTCTCTGATATGTCGTCCCCACATTCTTCAATCCGAAAGGCATCATAGTATAGCAATACACCCCTAGTGGTGTCCTGATGGATGTATGCTTCTCATCGTCAGGGTACATCTTAATTCGATTGTATCTAGAGAATCCATCCATGAAAGACATTCATTCATACCCACACGTGTTGTCAATCATGACATCCGTGATTCGAAGATGGAACTCATCATTAGGACAAGCTTCATTTAGATCGTAAAAATCAATACGAACCCAGATCTTTCCATTCTTCTTAGTGATGGGGACGATATTAGCTACCCAATTAGGGTATGTTCTTCCTTGGTGAAACTGAGTCTATGAGCTTCTTGACCTCCAATTGAATCGCTTTCTTAATCTCTGGGCGAAACCGTTATTGCTGTTGCTTAACGGGCTTTGCATCCAATTTGATGTTGAGGCAATGCATAGCCACCTGAGGATCAAGCCCAGGCATATCCTCGTAGTTCCAAGTGAAAATTGCTGGCTCAAAGGTTAAAATCTCTAGTTTTGTATTTTGATGATAACAAATCATATGAAGTACTAATCAAGTTCAAGAGTGTATTTCAGGGTTCAAAAAAAAGATCTAAGAGGTTTCAAGAAGATCTAACAGGTTTCTTCCTCTAAAGGAAGGTGCTGTTGGCTCAGGCTACTCAAGAACGGGATCATAACTCTAATCACTCAGTGTCGCTCAAATGTCACTATCAGAGATGCCCGCTTGAAGATTCTTGTAGTCAATTAGAACCTTGTAAGAAACTAGTTTGTTAAAGAGTAGAATGTAGATTTGAGACTCAAAGGTATACACACACAAAAGTGCACATTTCAAAAGTATGGTTTTGAGAAGTTTGGTTTTGATACTTGTTCCACATTTTCGTAGAAATTTCTATCTCAGTTTAGAACTTGATTTCATGGCTATACATGTCTTCTCTTTTTCAAAATTCAAAAACAAATATTTGAAAATATTCTTTATCTTCAAAAATTACTTTGACCCAGTTTTGGGCCTAGGTCGGCCGACCGGGCGATCGACCGTGCCTATTACAGGCCAGAACGGTCGACCGTAAGGTCAACTAAACATCTGAAAATTAGGGTGTGCATGTTGTGCACATTCCTAATTAACTGACTGGTCGACCGGTCCCTTATTGCGGTCGACCGGGCAGTCGATCGACTGTGGCTAGTTTGGTCTCGGTTAAACACGGTTGACCGACCGGTCGACAGAGAGCCAACAGTCAAATTTTTTGAATGGCCGGTCGACCGGCCGGTCGACCAACAGACTACCAGATTGGTAGTAACAACTAGTTCTTTTAAATCTGTTTTTAAACACATTTTTTTAAGATGTGAAAAGTTGAAATTTTATGGTCAATTTCATCCTTCTTAGACCTAGTAAAACTATTCTAAAAGTGTTATTCAAATACTTATATAAAGGCTCATTAGGATTGAATATTTTATAACAACAAATTCTATTGAAAATCTAGTTTTGCTTTCAAAGAGAAAAGTTTCAAGTTTTCTTTTGTACTTTTATTTTCAAAGTTTTAATTGAATTTTTTCCTGCTCTTAAAATCTCTCTTTTCTGATTTTCACTCTCACTTGCATCCTTGATCATTAAGTTTATATTTTACTATATAGAGTTTTAGTAAGAGAGTTGCAAAGAGAGTGTTTGTGATCTTTTGATCACCCAGAGCTTGTTATCTCAATTGGCTTTGTGCTTCCTCTGGTGTAAAGGATTGAGTTGGGGAGTTGTGCACTCTGAGTGGTTATAATTTCTTATTGTAAGGTCTCTTTGTGGAGGATCCAATAGTGGATATTGAAATCCTTCACGTTGTGAAAGCGGGGACGTAGAGCGGTGGCTCGAACCTTGGAACAAATCTTTTTGTTTACGATTGCTTTATTATCTCTATTTACTTGTTTATCATTCATTTATTCTTGTCGATCACTACTCATCTCAACAAGATAGCAATTGAGCACCTCAACTCTTATCTAGAGGAATCACGAGAAGAAGTTCAAAGCCCTTCACAGGGAATCCGACTTCAAGTCTTGTATTAAGTGATCAGTTGTGTTATTTCATTTTATATTGTCTTGAATTTTCATTTGTTTATCTATACACCTATTCACCCCCCTCTAGGTATAATTTCAATTGATATCAGAGCTTGATGCTCTTGATTTGGGTCAACAACCTAGAGTTAAAGATCCATATTTTTGCTAATCACAATATTCGCATACACACACATTTTTTTTCAGACACCTCCCTTGTTTGACATTCTTAACATCAAAACATGAAAAGTTAAGATGTTCATGTTCCTAAAAGCCCTAGGGATTCATGTTTATTTTGCCATCATTAAGGATTCATATTTAATTAATGGCAAAAATCTTGAGACTAATGCAAAAGCCATTCATGCTTTAAAGAGTACCCTAAATGATGAATATTTATCTAGCGTTGCTAAATTTGATTAGGCTTTTATAGTATGGAATACCCTTATCTCCCTTGGTAACAAAAGCAATATTATATGGGAGTCACTCGGATGTAACAAGTGATGCTTCCAACATGTGCCACATGGTCCAAGGGGATGACCCCCTTGAGGTAAATTCCGAATTCGAGCTAGAAGAAGATATTGACATGTCTTATGATAAGTTTGCATCTTTTTGTCAAAAACTTCTTGAAAAATATGATTTAAAAATTGAAAATGATAAGTTGAAGAACAAAATACTTCTTTGTTAAAAGAAAATGATTATTTTAAAATTTTTTTTGAATGGGTTTCAAAAGAAAATGAATTTTTGAAAAAGGAGAATATTTTCTTTTCTTCAAAATTAAGTGACATTTGTGAAAGAAACAATTAATTGAAAAATAAAATTATTTTGGTGAAAAAAGAAAAAGAGATTATTTTGGAAGAAAATAACTCTTTGAAAAAGAAATTATTTTAAAAGAAAAAGAAAATATTTCTAGAAAGAAAAAGACTGTTGATTCTCATGCTCATGTCTCTTCTTCCAAAATTAATAATTATATTTGTATTGTGAAGAAGAAAATTGATTGTTTGGGCTCCACTTTGAGCCAATGTGCATTTAACTATAATAAGTTGGAATTCATGTTTCACATGAAACAAATTCCACATACTCATACGCATACCTTATGGCATACACATGTACACAATGCTCACCCTACTCACATATATGCTAGAGTGTACAAAGGAACACATTATGGCCGCAAAGGCCATCTTGCAAAATTTTTTTTGATAAATCATTTAAATTTTGCTAATAAAAATGTTTGGGTTCCAATTGTTACAAACCCCAATTGACCCAAAATGATATGGGTACCAAAATCTCCACCGTTTGTATTTGATGTAGGTATGAGCTCTCACAAAATGTGAGAGGGTCGGTGTCTTGATGGTGGATGCATATGGAGCTAGATGGACATACCTAATTAATACATCACTATCAAGGATGTTTGGTGGGAGGACCACCATGGTTTGGATTCATAGAGAATAGTTCATTTGGTTTGGTGAAGACATGAAGAAAGTAACTTTGAAAGACTCACCTATCCAAGAAGATAAGCCAAATCTTGATTAACAAGGTAAAGTTCAAGAAGTTGAAGTGTCCTCAACACTACTACTTCCAAAAGCTTGGAGATTCACTACAAGTCATCCTAAGGAACTCATCATAGGTGATGTATCAAAGGGGTAACTACTCGCTCCAAACTCCATAATTTTTGTGGCCATTTTGCTTTTATTTCTCATATTGAACAAAAGAACATCCTCGAAGCTGAGGGCAACTCATATTAGTTGCTTGCAATGCAAGATGAGCTCAATCAATTTGAGCATAACCAAGTTTGGCACTCTGTTTCTAGACCCCATGATAGACCAATAATTGGTACTAAATAGATTTTAGGAACAAATTGGATGAGTTAGGTAACGCAGTTAGCAATAAAAATAGGTTCATAGTCCAAGGTTACACCCTAATTGAAGGTATCAATTTTAAGGAAACCTTTGCACCCGTAGCACGGCTTAAAGCCATATGGATTATACTTGCTTTTACTTCTTATAAAGATTTCAAACTTTTTCAAATTGATTTCAAAAGCGCATTTTTAAATAGTTTTATGGAAGAGGAAGTGTATGTTAAACAACCCCCTGGGTTTGTTAATCCTACACATCCAGATTTTATTTTCAAATTAGACAAAACTTTATATAATTTAAAACAAGCTCTTAGAGCTTGGTATGAAAGACTTTCAACAATTTCTATTTCAAATGGTTTTGTAAAAGGAAAATAAGATACCACTTTATTTACAAAACATGTAGATAGTGATATTCTTATTGTTCAAATTTATGTTGATGATATTATATTTAGATCTACTAATGAAAAGCTTTGCAAAGATTTTAAATCATGCATGAAGAATGAGTTTGAGATGTCTATGATGGGCATGCTAAACTACTTCCTTGGACTCCAAATCAAGCAGAGGAGTGATAGGATTTTTATAAATCAAGGCAAGTACACAAGAAAACTCATCAAGAAATTTGGACTTGAAGGGGCAAAGACGAGAAAAATTCCCATGGCTACCATAACAAAACCTGACAAGGATAAATAAGGTATAAATGTAAACATTAAACTTTATAAAAGCATGACTGGTGGTTTACTTTATTTAACGGCTAGTAGGCCGGATATCATGTTTAGTATATGTCTATGTTAGATTCCAATCATGTCCTAAAGGGTTTCACTTGATTGCGGTAAAATGCATTGTTAGATATAATAAGTGCACTATTGGAATGGGCTTGTGGTGTCCGAAGACCGAACAATTTTTCATGACGAGTTTTTTAGATGCTGACTATGCTGGTTGTAGAGTGGATAGGAAGAGTACAGGTGAAACTTGTCAGTTTTTAGGACATTGTCTTGTTTCATGGTCTTCCAAGAAACAAAATTATGTAGCCCTTTCAACCGCCGAGGCGGAGTATGTTACGGCCAGGGCTTGTTGTGCATAAGTCCTTTAGATGAAACATACTCTCCTTGATTATGATTTGCATTATGATCATTTTAAGATATTTTATGATAATACTAGTTCTATTCATATGACAAAAAATGCAAATCCACATGGTAAGACAAAGCACATAGAAGTTCGATGTCACTTTCTTAGAGATAACTATGAGAAAGGTGATATTGAAATTGATTATATTTCAACTGATTCCAACTAGCAGTTATTTTTTACTAAGCCACTTGATTTTAACAGATTCTCTTTCATTTGTGGTGAACTAAATGCTTCTATTATTGATTCATGAGTTTTTCTTCTGATAAAATCTACATATGTTTTAATTTTTGATTATTTTTACTTACCCTTTTTGATGCATGACAAAAAGTATCTATGAGTATTTATTGGTATTTCTTTGTTCATGCTCTTACACAATGCCTTTATCATATAACCTGTTGATATCTTGTGCTTGATAGCTAGCATAACTTGAGGGAGAGTTTTTACAAAGCGCTTTTCTTAGATTTTCTTTTAAATAGATCATACGTTTTGTCATTATCAAAAAGGGGGAGATTGTTGGCCCAAAGGTTACAATCTCCGGTTTTGTGCTTTGATAATAACAAATCATATGAAGTACTAATCAAGTTCAAGAGTGTATTTCAGGCTTCAAAAAAAAAATCTAACAGGCTTCAAGAAGAGCTAACAGGTTTTTTCCACTAAAGGAAGGTGTTGATGGCTGAAGGGTACTCAAGAACGGCATCATAGCTCAAAGCACTCATCATCGCTTAAACGTCACTATCAGAGATAAGAAACTAGTTTGTTAAAGAGTAGAATATCCCAAAGATATACACACACAAATGTGCACGTTTTCAAAAATATAGTTTTGATATGTTTGGTTTTGATACTTATTCCATATTTTCTTAAAAATTTCTACCTCAGTTTAGAACTTGTATCTCATGGCTATACAGGTCTTCTCTCTTTCAAAATTCAAAGAAAAATTATTTGAAAATATTCTTTATCTTCAAAATTTACTTTGACCCAGTTTTTGGCCTAGGTCGGTCGACCAGGCGATCGGCCGTGCCTATTACAGGCCAGAGCGGTTGACCGAATCTCCGGCAATTGGGGTGTGCATGTTGTACACATTCCCGGTCAAAACAGTCGACCGAACCTCTAGTCGGTCAATCGTGTTTAACTTAGACGAAACTAGTTACAGTCGGTCGACCGCCCGGTCGACTGCAATAAGGGACCGATCGACCGGTCCCTTATTGCAGTCGACCTAGCGGTCGACCGACTGTAACTATTTGGTCTCGGTTAAACACAATCGACCGACCGGTCAACCGAGAGCCAACGGTCAAATTTTTTGAATGGTCGGTCGACTGACAGACTGCCAGATTGGCAATCACTGCTAATTCTTTTAAATCTGTTTTTAAACATGTTTCTTTTAAAATGTGAAAAGTTGAATTTTTTTGGGTCAATTTCTTCCTTTTTAGACCCGGTAAAACAATTCTAAAAGTATTTTTCTAAAACCTATATAAAGGGTCATTGGGATTGAATATTTCATAGCAATAAACTCAATTGAAAATCTAGTTTTTGCTTTCAAAAAGAGAAAGTTTCAAGTTTTCTTTTGTGCTCTTATTTTCAAAGTTATAATTGAGTTTTTTCTGCTCTTAAAATCTCTTTTTTTGATTTCACTCTCACTTACATCCTTGAGCTTCAAGTTTACATTTAACTCTATAGGGTTTTTGTAAGAGAGTTGCAAAGAGAGTGTTTGTGATCTCTTGATCACTTAGAGCTTGTTATCTCAATTGGATTTGTGCTGCTTCTGGTTTAGAGGATTGAGTTAGGGAGTTGTGTACTCTAAGTGGCTATAATAACTTACTGTAAGGTCCTTTTGTGGAGGATCCAATAGTGGATAGTAAAATCCTTCACGGTGGTGAAGGCGGGGACGTAGAGCGGTGGCTCAAACCTCGGAACAGATCTTTTTATTTGAGATTGCTTTATTATCTCTATTTACTTATTTATCATTCATTTATTCTTATCGATCAATACTCATTTCAACAAAATAGCAACTGAGCACCTCAACTCTTATCTAAAGAAATCACGAGGAGAAGTTCAGAGCCTTTCACGGGGAATCCGACTTCAAGTCTTGTCTTGAGTGATTGGTTATGTTTTTTCATATTATATTATCTTGAATTTTCATTTGATTATCTATACACCTATTCACCCCCTCTAGGTGTAATTTCAATTGGTATCAGAGCTTGGTGCTCTTGACTTGGATCTAACAACCTAGAGTTAAAGATTCATATTTTTACTAATCACAGTATTTGCATATACACACATGAATTTTATGACACCTCCCTTGATTGATATTCTTAACATCCAAACTTAAAAAGTTAAGATGTCCATGTTCCTAAATGTCCTAGGGATCATGTTAATTTTGCCACCATTAAAGATTCATATTTAATTAAAGGCAAAAATCTTGAGACTAATTCAAAGCCATTCATTCTTTAAAAAGTACCCTAAATGATGAATATTTATTTAGGGTTGCTAACTTTTATTAGGCTTTTGTAGCATAGAATACCCTTATCTCTCCTGGTGGACAAAAGTAATACTACATGGGGAGTGACTCGGATATAGGAAGTGATGCTTTCAACATGTGCTACATAGTCCAAAGGGATGACCCCCTTGAGGTAAATTCTGAATCTGAGCTAGAAAAAGATATTGACATGCCTTATAATGAGCTTGCATCTTTTCGTCAAAAACTTCTTGAAAAATATAATTTATTAAAAATTGAATATAATAGTTGAAGAAGGAAAACACTTCTTTGTTAAAAGAAAATGATTCTTTTAAAAATAAATTTGAATGTGTTTCAAAAGAAAATAAATTTGTCCAAAAGGAGAATATTTCCTTGTCTTCAAAATTAAATGACATTTGTGAAAGAAACAATTCATTAAAAAATAAAATATTTTGGTGGAAAAAGAAAAAGAGATTGTTTTGGAAGAAAACAACTCTTTAAAAAAGAAAATTATTTTAAAAGAAAAAGAAAACATTTCTAAAAAGAAAAAGATTGTTGATTCTCATGCTCATGTCTCTTCTTCCAAAATTAATAATAATATTTGTATTATGAAGAAGAAAATTGATTGTTTGGGCTCCACTTTGAGCCAATGTGTATTTAACCATAATAGGTTGGAATTCATGTTTCGCAAGAAACAAATTCCACGTACTCATGCACGTACCTCATGGCATACACATGCACACCATGCGCACCCCACTCACATGTATGCTAGAGTGTACAAATATACACATTGTGGCTACAAAGGCCATCTTACAAAATTTTGTTTTGATAAGATAAATCATTTAAATTTTGCTAATAAAAATATTTGGGTTCCAATTGTTACTAACCCCAATGAACCCAAAAAGATATGAGTACCAAAATTCCCACCACATGTATTCGATGTAGGTGTGGGCTCTCACAAAACGTGAGAGGGTTGATGTCTTGATGGTGGATGCATATGGAGTTAGATATACAAACCTAATTAATGCATCACTATCAAGGATGTTTTGAGGGAGAACCACCATAGTTTGGAGACTTAGAGAATAGTTCATATGGTTTGGTGAAGAAATAGAGAAAGTAACTTTAAATCACTCACTTATCTAAGAAGATAAGCCAAAGCTTGATCAACAAGGTGAAGTTCAAGAGGTTGAAGTGGCGCCAACACTACTACTTCCAAAAGATTGGAGATTCCCTACAAGTCTTCCCAAGGAACACATCATTGGTGATGTATCAAAGGGGGTAACTACTCGCTCCAAACTCCATGATTTTTGTGGCCATTTTGCTTTTATTTCTCATATTGAACCAAAGAACATCTTCAAAGCTGAGGATGACTTATATTGGTTGCTTGCAATGCAAGATGAGCTTAATCAATTTGAGCGCAACCAAGTTTGACACCTTGTTCGTAGACCCCATGATAGACCAACAATTGGTACTAAATAGATTTTTATGAACAAGTTGGATGAGTCAGGTAATGTTGTTAGGAATAAAGCTAGAGTAGTGGCCCAAGGTTACACCCAAATTGAAAGTATTAATTTTGAGGAAACCTTTGCACCCGTAGCATGGCTTAAAGCTATACGGATTACACTTGCTTTTACTTCTTATAAAGATTTCACAAATTTTCAAATGGGCGTCAAAAGCACATTTTTAAATGGTTATATTGAAGAGGAAGTGTATGTTGAACAACTCCCTGGGTTTGTTAATTCTACACATCCGGATTTTGTTTTTAAATTAGAAAAAGCTTTATATAGTTTAAAACAAACTCTTAGAGCTTGGTATGAAAGACTTTTAACATTTCTTATTTCAAATAGTTTTATAAAAGATAAAATAGATACCACTTTATTTACAAAATATGTAAATAGTGATATTCTTATTGTTCAAATTTATGTTGATGATATTATATTTGGATCTACTAATGAAAAGCTTTGGAAAGATTTTGAATCATGCATGAAGAACGAGTTTGACATGTTTATGATGGGCGAGCTAAACTACTTCCTTGGGCTCCAAATTAAGCAAAAGAGTGATGGAATTTTTATAAGTCAAGCCAAGTATACAAGGGAACTCATCAAGAAATTTAGACTTGAAGGGGCAAAGACGAGCAAAACTCCCATGGCTACCACAACAAAACCTGAAAAGGATGAACAAGGTATAAATGTAGACATTAAACTTTATAAAAGAATGATTGGTAGTTTAATTTATTTAACGGCTAGTGGGCTGGATATCATGTTTAGTGTATGTCTATGTGCTAGATTCCAATCTTGTCCTAAAGGGTCCCACTTGATTGGGGTAAAATACATTATTAGATATCTTAAGGGCACTATTGGAATGAGCTTGTGGTATCCGAAGACCGGACAATTTTTCATGACGAGTTTTTCGGATGCTGACTATGCCGGTTGTAGAGTGGATAGGAAGAGTACAAGTGAAACTTGTCAGTTTCTAGGACATTGTCTTGTTTCATGGTCTTCTAAGAAATAAAATTTTGTAGCCCTCTCAACCGCCGAGGCGGAGTATGTTGTGGCCGGGGCTTGCTGCGCACAAGTCCTTTGGATGAAACATACTCTCCTAGACTATGATTTGCATTATGATCATATTAAGATATTTTGTGATAATACTAATTCTATTCATATGACAAAATGCAAATCAACATAATAAAACAAAGCACATAGAAATTCGATATCACTTTCTTAGAGATCACTATGAGAAAGGTGATATTAAAATTGATTATATTTTAACTGATTTTTAACTAGCAGATATTTTTATTAAACTATTTGATTTTTATAGATTCTGTTTCATTTGTGGAGAACTAAATGTTTGTATTGTTGATTCATGAGTTTTTCTTCTGATAAAATCTATATATGTTTTAATTTTTGGTTGTTTTTGCTTACCCTTTTTGATGCATGACAAAAAAGGGAAAGTATTTATGAGTATTTATTTGTATTTGTTTGATCATGCTTTTATACAATGCCTTTGTCATATAACTTGTTGATATCTTGTACTTGATAGCTAGCATAACTTGAGGGAGCGTTTTTACAAAGCTCTTTTCCTAGATTTTCTTTTAAATAGCTAATATGTTTTGTCATCATCAAAAAGGGAGAGATTGTTGGCCCAAAGGTTACAATCCTCCTCAGTTTTATGTTTTGATGATAACAAAGCATATGGAGCACTAATCAAGTTCAACAGTGTATTTCAGGTTCATAAAAAAAAAGATCTAACAAGGTTCAAGAAGATCTAATAGATTTCTTTCACTAAAGGAAGGTGTTGATGGCTCAAGGGTACTCAAGAATGAGATCATAGCTCAAAGCGCTCAGTGTCGCTCAAACGTCACTATTAGAGATGCCCGCTTGAAGATTCTTGTATTGATTAAAACCTTGTAGGAAACTAGTTTGTTAAAGAGTAGAGTATAGATTTGAGGATCAAAGATATCTACATGATCGGTCAAATATATTGCATATATTGTCACATTACCATGTTTATTATCTAATAAATCCAATTAAGAAATTCTTATTTTTTTATTAAGTGCAGGCCCATTGCTTAAGGAAAGGGAAGAAAAACAAGCCCAAAAGCCCATCAAATTCTGATTTAATGCAGAATTAATTCAAATCAGAAGATCAGGGCAGATTATGGTAGATCAGGGAGGTTGAAAATCGGTTAATTTTTATAAGAATCCAAATCGAATAGCTTGAGAATCACCGAAGATCAGATTAGAATCAGAGCCAAACATAGAATCCAGCCAGACAAAAGGGAGCCAAATCCCACGCAAGCCAGATCTCCACCAGGATGTGGCCATTTGGCCACATCCTGGCCGCGGATCTGCAGCCAAAGCCGCGGATCCGCGGCTTGTTGGTGGAGATAAGGGGAGCGTTTGTTCCCCTTATCTCCTCACTCTTTTCCCTCTGGGTTTTTGCCTATAAAAGGTAAGGTTTTATATTGAAAAAGGAAGCGAATACTACGATTAAATTTCTTATTCATTTTTATGGTTTTGGTTCTTTGTTAGATAGTATAGAGAAGTTGTATCTCTGTTTTCTAATTTGTAGTTCAGTCCAAATACCAGTGAGAGAGAGGAATAAAGTGATTGTAAGCTGAAGATTGAAGTGACATCAATAAAGGTTCAAAGCGTCTCTTCTTCTCCACCAATTCACAGGTATGTTTTATTTTATTTCCATCTCTTGTTTTGCATTAATCATGAGTAGCTAAATTTGTTTTCTGGGCTCACTAATTAATCTCTTCTACCTCCTTCTCTCGATGGATTTTTATGAAAGCGACTCTCTTGAATCATAATAATGCCTGAGTTAAACCTTGTTCTTGAAAGCTCATGAGGATGCTTTTCTTTTAAACTTGGATTTTCAAAACACAAATATCTTTAAGATATTTTTATTCCGTACTTATTTCTTCGCGCTTGATGGTTTAACATTCTCTTTTTAATGATGTGTTAAGAAAAGCCTTAAGATTTAAACCAAAATTAGCTTATTTGTTTTACTTGGACATTAAAAGAAACTAAAGGTTTTTGCCTATGATAAAAGTGATGCACCAAAATGTTCTTGAGATAAGTAAGTAGTTGAGTAGAAAATTAGTGAGCCCAGATCTTTTCTTATATTAAAAACAACCAAACAATTTTCATCATTTTTTTTAAAGATCACCTTTTTCAAAGCCTTCTCTAAATTTAAGTTTTTCTTTAAATCACTTCCCTTCCCTCCATTCTCTTTTCAACTAAAAAACAAACACCATTTTTTGCTTTCTAAACAAAAACATCGAATATTCCTCCTCGTGGACATGACCTGTTAGCCTAAAGCTAGACGGTAATTCTTATCACTTTCATTTCACAATCAAATTTTTGGAGCCATTGCCAGGGAGGGAACGGTGTAATTGTTTTCTAACAAGTTTGGTGTCTTGTTTCAGGGACGTCAAGATTCAGATTTAGCATTCAAGTTTTGCAAGAGAATACTTGCTATTCTGTGCACCTACTCTCGAAAGTAGGAAACAAAATTTCAAGAAATTGCAGCGCAAGTTTGAAAATTTGTGGACTACTAAAAAACTCTTTTTTGCAGGACATATTGCTTGCAAAAATAAAGTTTTTGTGTGTTATTATTCTTGCTATATCTGATATTCACAATCCCTATTTTTAATCCAACAGTAATCTAGTGATTGTTAATTGCTTAAAAAACATTGAGACTTGCATTCTAGGCATTTGTCTAATTACGTTTATTTTACAATTACTGTTGAAGATAGCTGGAGACAAGGTGCGTATACATAGCATATAGTTTAGGAAACATTCTTGGGTGCTTTTGAATGTTGCTTTCCTATATCTTGCACACTTTGCACAATCAATTCTAAGGGCAAAACCCAAATTAAGATAAGGTGGGGAAGTCATTATCCTTCTTTAGCCCACAAACCATCTCCAAGCACGCACAATCTAAGCCTAAGTAAAATCTGATAGACGTTGGCCTTAGGGACATCTCGAACTCACTAGGAGATTATCCTAAGGGGGAAGGTGTTAAAATTTGACTCCTGCCAAATCAGTGTCTAGGAAAGGAATTGAGGGGCAAAATCCTGAAGGCTAGTGGTTTGGCTTAATTAGGCCCGTCGCTTTTGCGTAGATACCTCCCACCAATCTTGCCCTGACCTTGCTGATTAGCTTGTGGTCAAAGTCTGCATTATACCTCCTATGGACAATCAACCAATTAGGAGTTATCTAGGTCAAGGTTACCTTAAACTAGGTTTGGTTATTTCCTCTTGTTGACTATTGTGAACTTGTTTGTGATTGTGTTTGTGTATGCAAGTGTGGTCAAGAGACCCTAATTCATCTAGGTTAACTAGAAACACATCACTACCCAAGTTCGAACCAAGACTAGATTCGGTTATGTCTCAACCGACATCTTTGCAAGATAGGATCTATCCAATTAGAATCTAACTTCCATCCTACATCCAACTTCCATCGGTTGGTGAACACAACTTTGAGCGTAAGCCACAGTTCATCAACACACTCCCTAAGTTCCATGGCTTAGAGTCCGAAGATGTTTATTTCTTCATAAGAGAATTTAAGGAAGTATGCATAATGATGAAAATCCCACACCTTGCAGATGATGCAATTAGGTTAAGATTTGTCCCTTTCTCTCTTAAGGACTTAGCCAAGAAATGGCTAAACAGCTTAGCGGCCGGCTCTATCACATCTTGGGATGGTTTCATCAAGGTCTTCTTGAAGAAATTCTATCCAATTTATAAGACCGCTCTCGTTAGGAAAAATATCATGCAGTTCAAGCAAGAACCTAGTGAACCATTCTGGAGGTTGATCGGGGGAAAACCGCACACAAAAAGTGTATGTTTTGAAATCAAGATTTAAAGTGTGTGTGCTTTGGCTTCCTCGATACTCCGTTATAGCATAGAGGCTAAAACGAGTCAAATCCACAAGGACGGGGGCGATAGAAGGTTTATCAGTTGATTCACGTATTTGTTAAAAAGTTCTTCAAAGTTTTAAAGAATGAAAAGAAAAGAAATGAATGAATGAAAAGAGAAGTACGGTGAAAACAATGAAGTGGGAAACATAAAATAATTGTTTTTGTGATTTTGTTTGTTTGTCTAAAACAAAGTGAAAAAGATAAAGAAAACCCATGGCTACTAACTACTAATGACTCCACCAACATGCTAACCTCTCAGTGATAGTTGCCTCACATGTATCATTGGCCATCACTAGTCCTTGGTTCAAGAGCGATTCAAAGCATGACCCATATGTAACTCATCACAACCCAACTCAACAAAACAAGTGCAAGCTACACTTAAATCATCAAAACCCAATAAGAGCAAGCATGAAATAAAGTAATGTTAGCTTGTTAGAGAGTTAGGCAGTTAGAGTGTTAGATCCATCATCATGAGCCATCAATGACTCTTGCAAGAGCAAGGCCAAGTAGAGGCTATTAGATTCATGTGGATTATCATAAAGAAGTTAGACTAGTTGGGGGTTAGTAGTTAGTTGCCATGAGAGAAAAGTTAGCTACACATGTAAAAGAGATTAGAGAGAAGAAAACATAGAGAGGTAAAGAGAGCACCTTTCATAGATTGTCACCTTCTATTACAAGCACTCTTGCATTATCAAGATAAGAGTTCTTGGTATTATCAAGATAAGAGTTCTTGGTAGTGGCAAGGTAAACATGCATTCCTAGGGTCTTGAGATACACTCTCATCTTAAACTTTCACATATCGATGTTAGAAACATCAAACATGGGAGGGGCAAGGTAATCCATGAGTGTGTGTAAACAAATAAGTGTACAAATGCAATCAAGATTAGCAACCAAGATCTCACTCCTAGGTGGTTAACCTTAATATCAGGAGCGTTGGCTCTGATACCAATTGAAAGTACACCTGGGGGGGTGAATAGGTGTAAGGCTAATCTAATGACAAATGATGCGGAATTAAAACTAAATTATAACACACTTAGTGTAACCAAAGAGTGTAGCCGAATTTCTAGTGAAGGGCTCTGGACTATCTCCTCTAAATTCCTCTAAATAAGAGTTGAGGTGTTATGTAAAGCTCTCTTGGTTCAACACAAGTATGACACACAAACAATACCAAGTATATAAGTATGATATGAACAATATGAAGTAATGCAAGGAATAATATAAGAGAGAGAGTTAGAGATAGTGGATAATTCACAAACAACAAGATATGTTTCGAGGTTCGAGCCACTGCTTTACGTTCTCGCCTTCACACAAAAGGATTTTCACTATATCGTCCACACAGGGCTTCCCACACAGGGAACCTCCACTGAGGATTTGGGTAATACAAACTTGGAGTAAACAACTCCTCTCTCAACCAACAACAATCTCTACACTAGAGGCAATGCACAACAACAATTACCTCTACACTTAGAGGGATGGGCACTTAGCCAAACAACAATCTCCTCTCACTAGAGGGATAAGGCTCAAAGCCAGCACAAAAATCACAATCACCTCTACACTTAGAGGGATACCAACACAACCTCCACAATCACCTCTCACTTAGAGGAATACCAACACAACCTCCACAATCACCTCTCACTAGAGGGATATCAACACAACCTCCACAATCACCTTTCACTGGAGGGATATCACAAAGTAAAGAAGGTTACAACACTAGGTGGTCTCCACAACCACAAACTAATTTTTCTCATAAAATAGATCCTAATAGATAGGATAGATATGATAGCTCAAATGTGAGAAAATAAAGTGTTTGGAACAAAGAAAGACACTTAGAAAAATCTCCAAATAGATATTGAAATCAAGACCAAAAATCAATTCCCAAAAGACTCTCTTTTCTTTGAATTTTTGAACACTTTAAAAAAAAATTAAGATAGATTTTTCAACTCAAAAACTCTTTAAAAACTTTGCTGTAAAACATTTATAAAGATGGCAAATTTTCTCTTCTAAAATCTTAGCTAAAACAGCACAAGAGGATGGGTATTTATACCCTCCAAAAATTCTGCCCGTTGGCAGCCAGGAAAGGGCAGTAATGCCCTTTCGGTCGACCGCCTGGTCGAGCGGCCAATGGTAATCTTTATGACCGTTGTGCCTCCAGTCGACAGCCCAGTCGACCGGTCTATTTCCAGAGAGCAGAACTCTCTGGCGGTCGACCGACCCGGTTGACTGGCCCTCCAGCCCACTGGCTTGTGCACATCTGTACACGTCGGTCGACCGGACCGGACGATCGACTTTTGCCTTGGTCGACCGGCCGATCGACCGGCAGAAGGCCAGGTCCAAACTTTAAGGGATTAAAAACTTTTCTTTTTGCCTTCTAAAAAATCTCACAAAATACACATAAAATCCACAAAAATAAGTTCTTTTATGATCTTTGAAATACAAATATGTGTGACTAAAATTCAATACATATTACAAACTATTTGAACTATTTTTATGATATTAAAATTTGGCTTAAACACAAATCGGTATTTTCTAAAATTTGGATTTTTGAAATGGAAAACCGTTTTCTCCAAAACTCATGTAAATACAAAAACATTATATTGAAATAACTTTGAAGCATATTGTATATGGATTAATTCAATATACACACACACACACACACACACACATATATATATATATATATATATATATATATATATATATATATATCTATGTTTTTGACATGAATTCCAAAATCGGTTAAACTGAAAAACTAAAACCAATAAATTTAAAACTTGTGTGTGTATGTGAACTTGAGCATATTAACACTATCTAATCTTTACACAAGATCTAAACAACTAAGCTAAACACAAACCAAAGTCTTCTTGTCTCCAAGCCGATTCGATCCAAATGCGATCCACCGAGCTTGACTCCAACCGAGTACTAGATGCGATCTTGACGCACGAGTTCTTGAATGAAAGCTCTAAAATACCTTTGTTGAAGCTAATCACCTACTAATATCTTAATCAAATATCTGAAACTTAATATCACAAAATTATTAGTAAACTATAACTACATGAGTTAATCCTCATCAAAACCGGAGTGAAGGGCCTCTGGGCCAACAATAACTGCAGAGAACTAATCTCTGTAAAGCAACCTGCAAGAGACTACGATTAGTAGTTCACCACAATTGTGGGCTCTGATGCTCTGCCTTCTTGGACACAGGCACAGAGTAGTAATATGTCGACTACAGGTCCTAGTTTTCTGTAATTAGCCCCTATACACAAAAACAAGAAGAAAAAAGGGATTAATTCGTTAAAGTAAATTAAAAAGAAAATATACTTACCATCCCTCCCCGGCAATGGCACCAAAATTTTGATCGAGCCAAACCTGCACAAGAAAAATACAGACTTTTAGAACAGTGCTAGGTCCTCAATTCTATCGTGTAGCCTAGAGCTAACGGGTTCGTGATCTACAAGGAGGGACAGCGATGGAAGCGTTATGTAAGTTTCTTCATTTAATTTACCAAAGCTAGTTAATACTTATCTTCTCAGTTTATAAAAAGAAAATAAAAATTTTAAGTTACGTTAAGAAGAAAATGGTAGAAGAAGAGATGGTGGTGTTGTTGTTGTTTTAATTATAAAAAAAGAAATAAAAACAGATAAAGAAAAGTGTTGATGCAAAAATCAGAAATAAAAGAAGAATATTTACCTCTACTGTTTGAGTCATAACGAAAATTTACTTTAACATGAAGTAAAGCGAAGAAATAGAAAAGAATAAAGGAAAGCAAGGCATCGATGAGATCGAGCACAATGAAGAAAAGTGAGAAACCTCTATTGATTGTCACCTTCAATATAAAATTCTTGAAGAAAATATTACAATAGTGTCACTCTATAATAACTCTTCCTCTCTTTTGATCATGTAACTTTCTCTAACCCAAAAATAAAATAAAAATTACATTGAAGAAGAAAAGAAAACCTAAACTAAATCTCTCTCTGATGTAGTCCCTTTCTGCCTTCGAGGTATGAGGGTATTTATAGGAGAAAACCAGAGGCATAGAACACGTATGAAAATAGGAAGAGCTGTATATTTCTAAATTTGAATTCTCCCTTTATCTCCAAACTTGATTTGATTTATCCAGAAATTCAATCCTGATCTGCAGCTTGTTGGCGTGTTGATTGCTGAATATCACTTATCAAATTATAGAATTGGAACGAGTGATCAAAAGACAAATTGTAGCCCTTTAAGTCTTCTTTCTTTAGCATTTTGAATTATTAGATTTGAGTTTTGATAGCGAACGTTATGATTAAAATGCTAAACTACATCCAACCTGAATCCAAATTTAAATTGCTTCATCTTATATGTTGATCTTCTCTCTATCCATTTATCCTTTTTGATTTTTAGTTTATCTTCTAGAATTAATAAGATATACATTTATCTTCAGCAAAACTGATAGAGTTTTAAGACAATCCATTTTTTTCTTGAAATTAGATGATATTATGTTATCTGATATATCCAGTTTTCAGATAAGATAGCTTTTAGAATCTTTGGATTTGAATTGATCCCCTTTCTTTTGAAATTTTGAATTTAATTGGATAAATTTCATGATTATCTTCTCCCTATCATACCCTGCATGAATTAGGACATTAAGACAAGTAATTTGCAATATTCATTACAGAATATATGTAGGAAGGTAATAATATTTATGCAATATATGTGTCCAAACACAGGTCTTGGCCATATCGATGGTACTAGCTACAGTGTCTTTACCGCGTCTATTGAGGTAGACGTGAAATGAACAGTTCATTCAATTGGCGATCACTTAAGAAGTCAAAACTTCTGTCCAAGGGTAAGGAAGATCCCAACGATTCTTGATACACCTCAAGACATTATTGGGTATGATGCACCAGTAAGGTCTCAGATCCTTCCTGATTACAATGAGCATGGCGCATTTGAAGGTCATGGGAAAGAGGACGTCACCAATAAGGTCCCAGATTCTCCCTTCACCAATCTTCATCAAAGAAGTGACTGCGACTAAACACCCACACTCATTGGATGACTTTCTGATGGCAAAACCTCCCATTAAATGAAGGATTATGGTCTTGAGAAGACCTTCGCACCAGTTGGCCAGGTAAAATTAGAATGCTCCTTTGCATTTTGACCTCGAGAAATACCATTGTTTTCATGAGGAGAGGAAGTTGATATGCTGTCCTGGCCACAGTCAAGAAGACGAGCTTCGTACATCTTCAGTATTTCAAGGAGTAAGTGCAACCTTTTACTGAGCAAGAGGGACTTCTTTATACTCTTTTGTTGTAACACTCAATCTTATTGGATAAGAGAGTATTTTGTATCACCTTCACATTTTTGAATATCAATAAACGTGACATTTTTCTGCCTTCTTATTTGTTTTGACTTCCTTTTTGCATTGAAATCATACAAGTGAAAGCGGTTACCTCTGATTTGCTAAAGGTGTGAGATGTGATATTTAACTTAGCAACTCAAAGTTGAAAATTTTCATTTAAAGAATTTAAAAAGGTTACTGTCAGAGGTATGATGTTAACTTGACAGGAGATAGAATTTGCAATATGAAGCAAATTGGATTGTCAGAGGTGTGACATTAACATGACAAGGAGTTGAATGCTTAGAATTAAATGTTTCTCGTTTTCAGTGGAGAAAAATTCAGAGAATCATTATCATAGGCGTAGTATTTAACTTAACAAGGATTCACATTGTGATATGAGCAATTAAGTCAGAGGTGAGGTGTTTACTTGATCGGGAAAATCTGTGATTTGAGTAGTTTGTGGACCTGCCATTCTATTGACGAGAATAACAAGTGAGACTAGATCTGTCAGGGATTTGAGTATTTCTTTACCGTCAGAGGTGTGTAACTTAACGGTTGGATTGAATCTTGTCAGAGGTGTGATATTAACTTGACAAGGATGTGAGCTAGAGGTGTAATGTTAACTTAGCCCCATAAGAATTTCAGTTTCGTTAGGAAAACTGAAGATACCACTGTCAAAGGTGTAGTATTAAACTTAACAGTGGAGATAATGCTAGAAGTGTAATTTTGAACTTAGCATTAGTCATTTCAGCTTCGATGCGGAAGCTCGAGGGAAAGTATGTCGTAGGTGTAGTGTTGAACTTAACAATGAACCAGATGCGGAGACGTGATGTTAAACTTAGCATCACTTGTCTCCGCTTTGATATGGAAGCCTGAGGGAAGTGACTGTCAGAGGTTTAATGTTGACCTTGACAGTAACTTGGTCACTGTTAGAGGTGTGATATTAAACTTAACAGTAATTTGTCAGAGGTGTAATATTAACATGATAAGAGTAGGTTTGAGATATGAGCAATTTTGAGGACTTGTCATTCTATTGAGGAGAAGTGGCAAGTGAAGTTTGGATTGTCAGAGGTGTAGCATTAACTTGACAATTTTGAAGACTTGTGACTCCATATAAGGGAGTCATCAAGTGGAAGTTCGTATTCACTAAGAAGTGTTGAAACTTCTCACTGTTAGAGGTGTAGTGTTAACATAATAGTAATTGAGTATGTGGACCTACCACTCCATGGGAGAGAATTTGTAGTGGTTTTGGTGAAAAATATGATGAATTATCAGAGGTGTAATATTAACTTGATGAACATCGACTTTCCAGGGGTATTGATAGGTTTGCCAAAAGAGGTGTAATGTTAACATAACAACGAAGAGGTTCTGAGTGGGTATTTACTGAAATTTTATCGTTAGAGGTTTAATGTTAACTTGACGGACTTCATTGGGGATCAAAGAAAATGACTTGTCAGAGGTTTACTGTTAACGTGTCGAATCTGTGCTCATTTCATTGGGTAAATGGATACAGATATTTTTGTGACCCTACCATTCTATGGAAGAGAATTGGTAAGTGATTTTGGAGGGGAAGGCGGGATCAAATCCTTTAGGATTTTCTACCAATGAATTTGGTATGCCTTTACCAACTACCACTTGAGTTGGACTAGCCATGCTATTTTTCTTAGCATGATAAGATATCGAGAATTTCTATTGGACTTAAAAGCCAATATTTTTCTCTATCCTTAGCCGTTGAGGGCGTTGGATTTTGATAATCTATAAAGAAGAGTGACAAAACTAATACTCAATTAGTTTGCCTTTGTTGGCTCAATTATGTCGAGAACTGGTTTGTGCTCTCATGCACTGTTCACCTGATCATTCCTCTTAACCAACTTCTTATGTGTTGAATATAACTCTAGTGATGTTTGATCGTTGATGCTAGTCTCACTTGTCACCGAATAGTTGTCAGTCAATAAGGACAATTATGCTCGTGTTGAGCAGACATAGCCAGACAACCATTGATCAAATGGGACTACTATGCTTGTCTTGAGAAGAACATAGCTGAACAACTTTTAATCACAACTGTTGATTAATGAGGACTATTATGCTCGTGTTAAGCAGAACATAGTCGACTACTGTTGATCAATGAGGACTACTATGCTCGTGTTGCACAGAATATAGTCGAACAACTGTTGATCACAACTATTGATCAATGAGGACTATTATGCTCGTGTTGAGCAGAACATAGTCGACTACTATTGATCAATGAGGACTATTATGCTCGTGTTGCGCAGAACATAGTCGTCAGTCGAGAATTACATCGCAGGGGAATGCATTCGATGCAAGCATCATATATACTTGACCCAATGATCAGAGGTTTAATACTAACATGATCAAGGGTAGTATTTCTTCAAAAATTTGCCATTCATCAGCATCATAAGTATATTGTCTTCTGGACTTATCAGGCGATATGCCCCATTTGAGTAGACGAACTCTACCCCGAATGGTCCTTTCCATTTGGGTTAAAATTTTCCTTTCGTCTTGTGCGTCATTACCATTGGCCTATTGATAGCTAAAATGAGGTCGCCTTTCCCACTCCTTAACTTTCTTATTGAAGGCTTTAAAAATTCGAGCTTGATAAAGCTCGATTTGCTGTTGAGCTTGCAGGCGTTTGTCGTCCAAAGCTTCCAGCTCCTGAAGTCACAGTCGATACTTCTCCTCATCTGTTATCTCCTTTGTCAATGCAGTGCGCAGAGATACGTGGAGTACGACTTCACACCCGTACACCAAAGAGAATAGTGTAGCTTTCATCGGGGTTCTCACTGTTGTGCGATAAGCCCACAAGCATTCACCTAATTTGCATCCCAATCGCGTTGACTTGTTGAGTCGAACATTTTGAGAAGCTTCCCAATTGTTTTGTTAAAAGCTTCTGTAAGGCCATTAACGACTGGGTAGTTTGCCGTCGAAGACACGCTTTGGATTTTGAAGTTGTTGTAGAATTTCTTGAATGCTTGGCTGACAAACTGAGACCCATTATCGTAGATGATCTATCGTGCTACACCAAAGCGGTAGATTACATGATATTTGATAAACTTGATCACATCAGATGTCTTCACCACTTCAGAGGGATAACCTCTGCCCATTTGGAGAAGTAATCAGTTATAGCTAAGATAAACTGATGTCCTTTGGATGAAGGTGGGCTGATAGAACCAACCACGTTCATTCCCCACAACTCAAATGGCCAGGAAAAAGTCGTAGGACAAAGATGTCCTAGTGTCTGATGAATGAAATCACCATGGATCTGACAGATGTGGCATCACTTAGCATAAGCGATGGCATCAGGGATCATCTTTGAACAATAATATCTAAGTCTTCGGAGTCGATGCCGAGCTTTAGACCAGGTTGGTGAGCTCCGCACATACCGTCATGAGCCTCTTTGAGTTCCTCCTGTGCCTCTTTACATGACAGACAATGAAGTAAGATTCTATCATGCGATCGATGATATAGTGTTCGTGTGATCGCGTTGTAGTAGAATCTAGGGGCTTTTCCTCTAATGGTAGCCACCTCTTTAGGGTCATCATGCAGTATGCCGTACAATGCGTAGTCGATGTATGAAAATCACCAATTCTTGAGCTCTGGACATCCTGAAGTCTCTAGATCCCTTTTGACTTGAAGGTCTCCTGTTGCCTTTTGGTTCTCTTCAAGGACGAATCTTGGACAGTAAAAGTCATGGCTGTAAACGAGTACTTCCCCTGTCACTTTGGCTGGAAGGGCCAAGGAAGTGGCGAGGGACGCCAATGCATCTGCATGCGCATTCTGCTGGCGAGGTACATGGTCATTATAAAAGTTTCTGAATTTCTCTGCCATGTAGGGGGTCGCGTTATGATAGGGTACTAAGTATTCATGTCTGAATTCGTACTCCCCGCGAACTTGAATAATAATGAGCTTTGAATCACCTTACGCTTCAAGATTTTTAACACCAATCTCATCAGCGATTTACCCCGATCAGAGAGTATTGTATTCCACTTCATTGTTGGAACATGGATCAGTTAATAAGAATGCACGAGGGATTACGTAGTTCTGTGGGAAGACAAGTATTACCCCCACTCCTGCTTCAATATTTTCTCGAGGACCCGTTCTTGATGCGCCATCGAAGAAGAGTTACCACACCAGTTCTTCGAAAGACGTCTGGGTCATGCAGACTTCAGTGATCTCGTCTGGGAGATCTTAATAAATTTTGATCGTTCTTGGATCTGAATGTTCAGCCAAGAAGTCTGCCACTACTTGTCCCTTCACAACTTTTTGTGGTAGGCATTGCATCTCATATTGGAAGAGTAATATGACCCATTTTGCTAATTGACCATTCAACGATGATGGCTTCATCATATGCAATCTTAAAGGATTGACTTTTGATATAACATGTATGGTTTGACCTATCAGGTAGTGTCACATCTTCTGGACATCGAACACCAATGCGAGGCATTCTTTTTGACGGGTTATATCGATGATCGACTCCAATCATAGTTCTACTAAGTGTAAGTACACCTAGAGGGGGGGTGAATAGGTGTACAGCTAATCTAATGTACAAAATGCGAAATTTAAAAACTAAATTGCAACACACTTAGTGTAACCTACGAGTGTAGCCGAATTCCCAGTGAAGGGCTCTGGACTAACTCCTCTTGATTCCTCAGAATAAGAGTTGAGGTGCTATATGAAGCTCTCGTGGTTAAACACAAGTGAGGCACACAAACAATCACAACCAAGCATATAAGTATGATATGGCAATATGAATCAATGCAAGGCACAAAATAAAAGAGAGAGAGAGTTAGAGTCAATGGATCAAACGCAAACACCGAGATTTGTTTCGAGGTTCGAGCACCCAGCTCTACGTCCCCGCCTTCACACAGAAGGATTTCCACAAACTCGTCCACAAAGGACTCCCACACAGGGAACCTCCACTGAGGATTTGGGGCAATACAATGGGGAGTACACAACTCCTCCCTCAACCGAATACAACCTCTCACTAGAGGCAATGCACAACCAACACAAACACCACCTCACACAAGAGGGGTAGGCACTTAGCCAATACAAAACAATCACCTCACACTTGAGGGATTCCAACACCAACTCCACCTCACACTAGAGGGAGCTAAACACAATCTCCACCTCTCACTAGAGGGAGCCAACCACAACTTCCACAATCACCTCACAATAGAGGGATACCAAATCAATCACCTCTCACTAGAGGGATATCACAATGAAGGAAGTTTACAACTTGGTGGTTACACAATCACAAACTAATTTTTCCACAAAAATAAAGATCCTAATAGATAGGATAGTAGATATGGATCAAGTGTGGAAAACAAAGTGTTTTGAACAAAGAAAATCACTTGGAAAAATCTCCAAATAGATATAGAATTTTTAGACCAAAATAAATTCTCAAAAGACAATTTTCTTTGAAATAACACGCACTTTAAAAAAAAAACAAATAGAGGATAGGAATTTTAACCCAAAAACTTTTTGCTGAAAACACTTGAAAAGATCTAGAATTTTTCTCTCTAAAAACTTTTCACAAAACAACCCTCAAATGGGGTATAAATAGGCCCCAAAAGAATTTGTCCGTTGGCTGCTGACTAGGCCCAGATTGGCCTTCCGGTCGACCGGCCAACGGTCAAAAAAAGTGACCGTTGAGCTTTTCGGTCGACCGCCTGGTCGACCGGGCCCTGAACCAGAGAGCAACGGCTCTCTGGCCGGTTGACTGCCCGGTCGACCGGGGCAACCCGAGAGTGGGTTGCCTTCAGTCGGTCGACCGGCCAATTGATATGGCCATGTGCACGTTTTGTGCACATCCGGTCGACCTCCGGTCAACCGGCTCCTGGTCTGGTCGACCGTCGGTCGACCGCCAGAGCCTGGCAGGGCATTTTCATAACTTGAAAGCTGGGTTTTTAATTATCAATTAAATCCCATAAAATCTTCTAAAAATTCACAAAAATAGTTTTAGTATAATACTTTGATATACAAACATGTGTGAAAAAAATCAACACATATTTCAAACAATTTGAACCATTTTTGTGACTTAGAAATTTTGTCGAAAACCAAATTCCGTATTTTCAAAAACTTGGATTTTTTGAACTGAAAATTCGTTTTGTCCAAAACTCATCCAAATACAAAAACAAAATATGAAACAACATTTAGGCATGTAGTATATGGATATAATCCAATATACATGAAAGATATATATATATCATTGTTTTTGACTTAAAATCTAAAAATAAGTTTTGTTAAAATACAAAAACTCCTAACTCATGAAATAGATTATAAAACTAAGTTTGTTTAAATAGTTGAAGCATACATGTATATAGAACAAATCTAATATACATAAAATCATGTAAACTTGTTTTGATATTATCTATTCATGAAAACTAAGATCGGTTAAACCAAAAACCGAAAACCAATAAACATGAAATTTGAACAAGTGTGTGTGTTGTGAACATGAGGATATCACACTATCTAATCTTTAACAAATGGATCTAAACATAAACTAAACTATGTACCGAGGTCTTCTTGATGAACTCCGTCTTCAAGTCGACTCGATCTAAACTGTGATCCACCGAGCTTGACTCCAACGAGTGCTAGATATGAACTTTGATGCTCGGGCTCTTGAATCACCATGTGAAAGCTTCAAAAACTCCTTTGTTGAAGCTAATTACCTACTAACATCTTGATTAAATTTCTGAAACTCAATATCACAAGATTATTAGTAAACATAACTACATGAGTTAATCATCATCAAAACTAGAGTGGAAGGCCTCTGGGCCAACAATCTCCCCCTTTTTGATGATGACAAAACTCATGGAGTTATATATGCATGGATTAAAGTTAAGCTTCAAAGAAGCTCCCCCTTAACTCATGCATAGCAATAAACAATAAATATTAAACATAAATATGCATAGACATGCATAAAACAATGAAATGAACATACTTTTGATACCAAATAAAAAACATGCTCTTGATATCATTCATGAAATGCATCAACATGCATAAAATATGCTCTTGATACCAAATAAATTATTTCTTCTTTTCATAAACATGTTCTTTTAAATAATGCTCTTGATATCAATAAAAAAGAAACTTTGTTTCTAGATACTAGTATTCATGCTCTTGATACCAATATCAACAAAATATAAAACAAAATCTCTTGATATCAATATAAAAACATGCATATAAAACATGCATATAACTCAAATACTTCTCCCCCTTTTTGTCAATCATCAACAAAGGGGTCAAAGAAAAACCAATAAAACATATGTTCTTCCCCTTTAAGTCCGAAAAAAATATACTTCAAGGGGTGAAATCAAAACATGCATGATACCAATTAAAAAATATATCAATGTAGTGCCTCATGATACCAAATGTAAGTGAACACATAGGTAAAACAAAATTTGGAGAAATGCCAATTGAAAGTAAATGAGGCATTGAAAATAAGACTTTATAGCAATTGTAAGTAAACAAAAAAAATCTTGATACCAATTGTAAAAATTAGTACCAATTGAAAATATTATACACTTTTTGATATCAATTTGAAAAACATAAACCAATTGTAAGATATTTTTCATTTACCAATTGTAAGTATTTTTCATTTAGAGCATATGATACCAAATTAAATCAATATTAATTTTTCAATCATTCTTCATCATAAAGTGTGGGAGTAGAATACCAAAGGTAAACAAAATACCAATTGAAAGATGAAATACGAATTTTCTCACCCTTTATGAAATACCAAATAAAATGATGCATAAGCTTGTATAGGATACCAATTGAAAAATAATCAATTGAAATATGATAGTCTTTAAGTAATCAAGCTTAGCATAACCAAAATTTGTGCTCAAAGATATAGAGATATATTAAGCACAAATAAAGCATATATATATGTATGAAAATGTAGATACCAATCAAAATTGATACTATATGAAGTGTAAGCATACATATATAAAAGAAGCATATATGAGTATACAAAAAGAATGTCAATATTGATACCAATTGAAAAGATCCAATGATACCAATTGAAAACATAATAAGATCAAGTGTATAACTCATACTTCCTACCACCCATTCATGCACATGTTTAAAAGGATTTTCAATAATATACATACAAGGCATGGTCGCCCAACCTACCGCCCTTGAATAGGTAGGGATTTTCAAAAATAGGTTTGAAAATATAGTATGTTTGAAAACTCTACCATAATGAAGAATACGAACTAGTTATATAAAAAATTGTAAACTAGCACGAAATCCTTCAAGTAAGGAATAAAAGAAAATTATATTTCACGAAAAACATGTAAATCACATGATCATCAACACTCAAAATCCATAAAGCCCATATCATACTCATAAAAACACAATCATGAGAAAACAATAAGTAAAGTGAGTGTACAAGATTGTTATGTGAAACACATCATCATGAAACTATGCAATCAAGCTCAACATGAAATTCCTTAAAAACATGAAAAATCATAAAAACTCGAATCCTTCAAGGTATATGTACGTCATGAACAAACTAAAATATACATACATATTCAAATATAAACGAGTCCACAAAAGTATATGCATGAAGGCAAGTGGCTCAAGGATGTATATGTATAACTAATAGTTTAGACAAGATAGACATATACATGAAGTCAAAATATAAACATGGAAAATATGTACAAAATAGGAATACAAGTCAAAATGTTTGAATCATCAAAACTAGGCTATACTAGTACATCTAATGAGTACAAATGAGCGTTCAAGCACAAACATATAATAGTCTATTTGTGGCTCACTAATTGTACAAGTATATATCCAAGTTTTAATGAAAACTAACATCCAAACAAGTAATCAAAACATGAAGCATAGAAATCACAACAAAAACTCATAAACATACATATGATCATTATGTATATGCACATGCATTAGATTTAGGACATACACATTAGATAAACTAAAGTGAGAACACTAAATATAAATCCATATAAATATGGGTGTCACAAATACTAATCATGTATATCACTAATCTACTAAACATGACATATGGCATAATGAATATTAAACAAGACATGCTATAAATGAATGATCTAAAAGCATGCAAACATAATGGGAGTTAGAGATTGTTACCAAAACCTAAAAGGCACATCTCCATATCTCCAAAACGTGGTGGTCTTTCCACCAAACTCCTCTTGAAAGTGATGCATCCAAATAGTCCTCTTTAAGTTCGGAACGCATCCACCTCAAGGCACCATCACTCTCACGTCATACGAGAGCCCACACCTACATCAAATAGCATAAGGGTGGTCTTTGGTACCCACACTCTTTTGGGTCCATGGGGGTTAGTTCCTTTTCTAACCCAAACACATTTAGTTGCTAAATTTACATCATGTATCTTATCATAGCAAAATTTAGCAAAGTGGCCCTTATGTCCACAATATGTACAAGTGTACACATAAGCATACATCGTGTTGTGTACATGAACGTGCGAAGCATGTGTATGTCGTGGTTTGTGTGCATGCATAGAAGGAACTTATTTCTTTCGAAACATAGATTCCAAACGTGTATGATTCATGGCACAATGGCTCAAAGTGGAGCCCAAACAATCCACACTCTTTTTAACAAACAAATATCATTATCAATCCTAGAAGAACAGGTGCATGCAATAGGTGAGCTAGATGGTGAAGCTACACTAGCATGGCAAACATGTGAATCATTTTCAAAGAAACATTTTTTTTAAACAATCTTCCAATTCTTTTGAAATCAAATCAAATTTGTTTTTCAAAGAAACATTTTCTTTTACAACAAAATCAACTTTCGAAGATAAAGCCTCATTTTTCTTTAAAACATTTTCACAATCATTTTTAGTTTTCAAAATTTTGTTTTCATTAAGTGCAAGTTCAAGTTGGGATTTAAGTGAGTCAAGTTTACTTGAAATCTCATCCCTCTCTTGCAAAGCAATCTCAAGTCTGGAAGATAAATTTTTATTTTCTTCTTTTAAACCAAAATTATCCTTTTTCAAAAGTTTGTATTTAGAAATCAAATTTTCACAATTTTTAGCAAGTTCTTTATTCAAGGCTTGTGCATCCATACAATCATTGCAATGTGAACTAGTACTAATATCTAGTTGAGTATCCGAATGTACCTCAAGGGAGTCAATCCCTTGGACCATAAAGTAACGTTCGTCGGACTCGTCTCGACTAGATCTCCTCTTCTTATTGATAAGCGTTGATAGCTCAGGAGACGTCAATATGTTCCACACTGCAAAAGCAGAATCATAGTGAGAAAATACATGTAAATATTATTTATCAAGGGATGCTCTAAGTGCCTTTAAGGCTTGTGCATTAGCCTCTATATGCTTGCTATCACTAAGGTAGGATTCCTTGGTAATGGCAAGGTAAACTTTATAACCTAGGGCTTTCAAATGACAACTCATCATAACCTTCCAAATATCAAGTCTAGAGATATCAAACATGGGAGGGCTATCCATGAGTGCAAACTATAAGTGTGCAAATGCAAATACAAATGATAGATTAGCAAACCAAGATCACACTCCTAGGTGGTTAAACCTAATATCAGGAGCGTATGCTCTGATACCAATTGTTAGTACACCTAGAGGGGGGTGAATAGGTGTACGGCTAATCTAATGTACCAAATGCGGAATTTAAAAACTAAATTGCAACACACTTAGTGTAACCTACGAGTGTAGCTGAATTCCCAGTGAAGGGCTATGGACTAACTCCTCTTGATTCCTCTGAATAAGAGTTGAGATGCTATATGAAGCTCTCGTGGTTAAACACAAGTGAGGCACACAAAAAATCACAACCAAGCATATAAGTATGATATGGCAATATGAATCAATGCAAGGCACAAAATAAAAGAGAGAGAGTTAGAGTCAATGGATCAAACGCAAACATCGAGATTTGTTTCGAGGTTCGAGCACCCAGCTCTACGTCCCCGCCTTCACACAGAAGGATTTTCACTAACTCATCCACAAAGGACTCCCAAACAGGGACCTCCACTGAGGATTTGAGGCAATACAACCGGGAGTACACAACTCCTCTCTCAACCGAATATAACCTCTCACTAGAGGCAATAAACAACCAACACAAACACCACCTCACACAAGAGGGGTAGGCACTTAGCCAATACAAAACAATCACCTCACACTTGAGGGATTCCAACACCAACTCCACCTCACGCTAGATGGAGCTAAACACAATCTCCACCTCTCACTAGAGGAAGCCAACCACAACTTTCACAATCACCTCACAATAGAGGGATACCAAATCAATCACCTCTCACTAGAGGGATATCACAATGAAGGAAGTTTACAACTTGGTGGTTACACAACCACAAACTAATTTTTCCACAAAAATAAAGATTCTAATAGATAGGATAGTAGATATGGCTCAAGTGTGGAAAACAAATTATTTTGAACAAAGAAAATCACTTGGGAAAATTCTCAAATAGATATAGAATTTTTAAACCAAAAACAAATTCCCAAAAGACAATTTTCTTTGAAATAACAAACACTTTAAAAAAACAAATAGAGAATAGGAATTTTAACCCAAAAACTTTTTGCTGAAAACACTTGAAAAGATCTGGAATTTTTCTCTCTAAAAACCTTTCACAAAATAGCCCTCAAATAGGGTATAAATAGGCCCAAAAGAATTTGCCCGTTGGCTGCTGACTAGGCCCAGATTGGCCTTCCGGTCGACCGGCCGATCGACCAGCCAGCGGTAAAAAAAGTGACCGTTGAGCCTTCCGATCGACCGCCTGGTCGACCGGGCCCTGAACCAGAGAGCAACGTCTCTCTGGCCGGTCGACTGCCCGGTCGACCGGGGCAACCTGAGAGTGGGTTGCCTTCAGTCGGTCGACCGCTCGGTCGACCGGCCAGCTGATATGGCCATGTGCACGTTTTATGCACATCCGGTCGACCGTTCCGGTCGACCGGCTCCTGGTCCGGTCGACCGGTCGGTCGACCGTCAGAGCCTGGCAGGGCATTTTCAGAACTTGAAAACTGGGTTTTTAATTACCAATTAAATCCCATAAAATCTTCTAAAAATCCACAAAAATAGTTTTAGTATAATACTTTGATATAAAAACATGTGTGGAAAAATTCAACACATATTTCAAACAATTTGAACCATTTTTGTGACTTAGAAATTTTGTCGAAAACCAAATAAAAAAACATGATATGAAACAACATTTAGGCATGTAGTATATGGATATAATCCAATATACATGAAAGATATATATATCATTTTTTTTTACTTAAAATCCAAAAATAAGTTTTGTTAAAATACAAAAACTCCAAACTCATGAAATAGACTATCAAACTAAGTTTGTTTAAATAGTTGAAGCATACATGTATATAGAACAAATCTAATATACATAAAATTATGTAAACTTGTTTTGATATTATCTATTCATGAAAACCAAGATCGGTTAAATCGAAAACCAAGATCGGTTAAACCAAAAACCGAAAACCAATAAACATGAAACTTAAACAAGTGTGTGTGTTGTGAACTTGAGGATATCACATTATCTAATCTTTAACAAATGGATCTAAACATAAACTAAACTATGTACCGAGATCTTCTTGACGAACTCCGTCTTCAAGTCGACTCGATCCAAACTGTGACCCACCGAGCTTGACTCCAACGTGTGCTAGATATGAACTTTGACGCTCGGCTCTTGAATCACCATTTGAAAGCTTCAAAAATTTCTTTGTTGAAGCTAATCACCTACTAACATCTTGATTAAATATCTGAAACTCAATATCACAAGATTATTAGTAAACATAACTACATGAGTTAATCATCATCAAAACTAGAGTGGAAGGCCTCTGGGCCAACACTAAGGTGGTAGATTGCCTACTCATGCCCCTGATCATTATTCTGGGCCAGTAAAGCTCCTAGAGAATTATTCATGGCTCGAACGTATATCAGAAAAGATTTTCTTGACACCAAAGCTGCAAGGACAGACGGATGCGTGAGGTACCACTTGATTTCCTCTAACGCTTGTTAGCAAGCATCGTCCCAGATGAGTGAGACACCATTCTTCATCAATCGGGTGAAGGGTTGGCATCGCCCTGAGAGATTTGTGATAAACCACCAGATGTAAGCTATTCACCCTTGCAATTCTCTAAGTTCTCTAAGGTTCCTTGGAGGTTGCATCTCCTAGATGGCATGAACTTTCTCTGGGTCGAGGTGGATTTCTTTGGATGTCACGACAAACCCATGGAATTTACCACTGGCGGGATTCATCTTCAATTGATGTGCCCACATGATATTGAATACTGTCTTTAGATCTACTATGTGATCACCTTTGGCACGGCTTTTCCTGCAATATCGTCTACGTAGCATCCCACTGTTTTGCGTATATGGTCATAGATGATTGTATTCATAGCTCTCTGATATGTCGTCCCCACATTCTTCAATCCGAAAGGCATCATAGTATAGCAATACACCCCTAGTGGTGTCCTGATGGATGTATGATTCTCATCGTCAGGGTACATCTTAATTCGATTGTATCTAGAGAATCCATCCATGAAAGACATTCATTCATACCCCCACGTGTTGTCAATCATGACATCCGTGATTCGAAGATGGAACTCATCATTAGGACAAGCTTCATTTAGATCGCAAAAATCAATACGAACCCAAATCTTTCCATTATTCTTAGTGATGGGGACGATATTAGCTACCCAATTAGGGTATTGTTCTTCCCTGGTGAAACTGAGTCTATGAGCTTCTTGACCTCCAATTGAATCGCTTTCTTAATCTCTGGGCGAAACCGTCATTGTTGTTGCTTAACGGGCTTTGCATCCGGTTTGATGTTGAGGCGATGCATAGCCACCTGAGGATCAAGCCCAGGCATATCCTCGTAGTTCCAAGTGAAAATTGCTGGCTCAAAGGTTAAAATCTCTAGTTTTGTATTTTGATGATAACAAATCATATGAAGTACTAATCAAGTTCAAGAGTGTATTTCAGGGTTCAAAAAAAAGATCTAAGAGGTTTCAAGAAGATCTAACAGGTTTCTTCCCCTAAAGGAAGGTGCTGTTGGCTCAAGGCTACTCAAGAACGGGATCATAACTCTAATCACTCAGTGTCGCTCAAATGTCACTATCAGAGATGCCCGCTTGAAGATTCTTGTAGTCAATTAGAACCTTGTAAGAAACTAGTTTGTTAAAGAGTAGAATGTAGATTTGAGACTCAAAGGTATACACACACAAAAGTGCACATTTTCAAAAGTATGGTTTTGAGAAGTTTGGTTTTGATACTTGTTCCACATTTTCGTAGAAATTTCTATCTCAGTTTAGAACTTGATTTCATGGCTATACATGTCTTCTCTTTTTCAAAATTCAAAAAACAATATTTGAAAATATTCTTTATCTTCAAAAATTACTTTGACCCAGTTTTGGGCCTAGGTCGGCCGACCGGGCGATCGACCGTGCCTATTACAGGCCAGAACGGTCGACCGTAGGGTCGACTAAACCTCTGACAATTAGGGTGTGCATGTTGTGCACATTCCCAATTAACTGACGGGTCGACCGGTCCCTTATTGCGGTCGACCGGGCAGTCGATCGACTGTGACTAGTTTGGTCTCGGTTAAACACGGTCGACCGACCGGTCGACAGAGAGCCAACAGTCAAATTTTTTGAATGGCCGGTCGACCGGCCGGTCGACCAACAGACTACCAGATTGGTAGTAACAACTAGTTCTTTTAAATCTGTTTTTAAACACATTTTTTTAAGATGTGAAAAGTTGAAATTTTATGGTCAATTTCATCCTTCTTAGACCTAGTAAAACTATTCTAAAAGTGTTATTCAAATACTTATATAAAGGCTCATTAGGATTGAATATTTTATAACAACAAATTCTATTGAAAATCTAGTTTTTGCTTTCAAAGAGAAAAAGTTTCAAGTTTTCTTTTGTACTTTTATTTTTAAAGTTTTAATTGAGTTTTTTCCTGCTCTTAAAATCTCTCTTTTCTGATTTTCGCTCTCACTTGCATCCTTGGTCATCAAGTTTATATTTTACTATATAAAGTTTTAGTAAGAGAGTTTCAAAGAGAGTGTTTGTGATCTTTTGATCACCCAGAGCTTGTTATCTCAATTGGCTTTGTGCTTCCTCTGGTGTAGAGGATTGAGTTGGGGAGTTGTGCACTCTGAGTGGTTATAATTTCTTATTGTAAGGTCTCTTTGTGGAGGATCCAATAGTGGATATTGAAATCCTTCACGGTTGTGAAAGCGGGGACGTAGAGCGGTGGCTCGAACCTTGGAACAAATCTTTTTGTTTGCGATTGCTTTATTATCTCTATTTACTTGTTTATCATTCATTTATTCTTGTCGATCACTACTCATCTCAACAAGATAGCAATTGAGCACCTCAACTCTTATCTAGAGGAATCACGAGAAGAAGTTCAAAGCCCTTCACAGGGAATCCGACTTCAAGTCTTGTATTGAGTGATCAGTTGTGTTATTTCATTTTATATTGTCTTGAATTTTCATTTGTTTATCTATACACCTATTCACCCCCTCTAGGTATAATTTCAATTGATATCAGAGCTTGATGCTCTTGATTTGGGTCAACAACCTAGAGTTAAAGATCCATATTTTTGCTAATCACAATATTCGCATACACACACATTTTTTTTCAAACACCTCCCTTGTTTGGCATTCTTAACATCAAAACTTGAAAAGTTAAGATGTCCATGTTCCTAAAAGCCCTAGGGATTCATGTTTATTTTGCCATCATTAAGGATTCATATTTAATTAATGGCAAAAATCTTGAGACTAATGCAAAAGCTATTCATGCTTTAAAGAGTACCCTAAATGATGAATATTTATCTAGCGTTGCTAACTTTGATTAGGCTTTTATAGTATGGAATACCCTTATCTCCCTTGGTAACAAAAGCAATATTATATGGGGAGTCACTCGGATGTAACAAGTGATGCTTCCAACATGTGCCACATGGTCCAAGGGGATGACCCCTTGAGGTAAATTCCGAATTCGAGCTAGAAGAAGATATTGACATGTCTTATGATAAGTTTGCATCTTTTTGTCAAAAACTTCTTGAAAAATATGATTTATTAAAAACTGAAAATGATAAGTTGAAGAAGAAAAACACTTCTTTGTTAAAAGAAAATGATTATTTTAAAATTTTTTTTGAATGGGTTTCAAAAGAAAATGAATTTTTGAAAAAGGAGAATATTTTCTTTTCTTCAAAATTAAGTGACATTTGTGAAAGAAACAATTAATTGAAAAATAAAATTATTTTGGTGAAAAAGAAAAAGAGATTATTTTGGAAGAAAATAACTCTTTGAAAAAGAAAATTATTTTAAAAGAAAAAGAAAATATTTCTAGAAAGAAAAAGGCTGTTGATTCTCATGCTCATGTCTCTTCTTCCAAAATTAATAATGATATTTGTATTGTGAAGAAGAAAATTGATTGTTTAGGCTCCACTTTGAGCCAATGTGCATTTAACTATAATAAGTTGGAATTCATGTTTCACATGAAACAAATTCCACATACTCATACGCATACCTTATGGCATACACATGTACACAATGCTCACCGTACTCACATATATGCTAGAGTGTACAAAGGAACACATTATGGCCGCAAAGGCCATCTTGCAAAATTTATTTTGATAGGATAAATCATTTAAATTTTGCTAATAAAAATGTTTGGGTTCCAATTGTTACAAACCCCAATTGACCCAAAATGATATGGGTACCAAAATCTCCACCGTTTGTATTTGATGTAGGTATGAGCTCTCACAAAATGTGAGAGGGTTGGTGTCTTGATGGTGGATGCATATGAAGCTAGATGGACATACCTAATTAATACATCACTATCAAGGATGTTTGGTGGGAGGACCACCATGGTTTGGATTCATAGAGAATAGTTCATTTGGTTTGGTGAAGACATGGAGAAAGTAACTTTGAAAGACTCACCTATCCAAGAAGATAAGCCAAATCTTGATTAACAAGGTAAAGTTCAAAAAGTTGAAGTGTCCTCAACACTACTACTTCCAAAAGCTTGGAGATTCACTACAAGTCATCCTAAGGAACTCATCATAGGTGATGTATCAAAGGGGTAACTACTCGCTCCAAACTCCATAATTTTTGTGGCCATTTTGCTTTTATCTCATATTGAACAAAAGAACATCCTCGAAGCTGAGGGCAACTCATATTAGTTGCTTGCAATGCAAGATGAGCTCAATCAATTTGAGCATAACCAAGTTTGGCACTCTGTTTCTAGACCCCATGATAGACCAATAATTGGTACTAAATAGATTTTAGGAACAAATTGGATGAGTTAGGTAACGCTGTTAGGAATAAAAATAGGTTCATAGTCCAAGGTTACACCCTAATTGAAGGTATCGATTTTAAGGAAACCTTTGCACCCGTAGCACGGCTTGAAGCCATATGGATTACACTTGCTTTTACTTCTTATAAAGATTTCAAACTTTTTCAAATTGATTTCAAAAGCGCATTTTTAAATAGTTTTATTGAAGAGGAAGTGTATGTTAAACAACCCCCTGGGTTTGTTAATCCTACACATCCAGATTTTATTTTCAAATTAGACAAAACTTTATATAATTTAAAACAAGCTCTTAGAGCTTGGTATGAAAGACTTTCAACAATTTCTATTTCAAATGGTTTTGTAAAAGGTAAATAAGATACCACTTTATTTACAAAACATGTAGATAGTGATATTCTTATTGTTCAAATTTATGTTGATGATATTATATTTGGATCTACTAATGAAAAGCTTTGCAAAGATTTTAAATCATGCATGAAGAATGAGTTTGAGATGTCTATGATGGGCAAGCTAAACTACTTCCTTGGACTCCAAATCAAGCAGAGGAGTGATAGGATTTTTATAAATCAAGGCAAGTACACAAGAAAACTCATCAAGAAATTTGGACTTGAAGGGGCAAAGACGAGAAAAATTCCCATGGCTACCATAACAAAACCTGACAAGGATAAATAAGGTATAAATGTAAACATTAAACTTTATAAAAGCATGACTGGTAGTTTACTTTATTTAACGACTAGTAGGCTGGATATCATGTTTAGTATATGTCTATGTTAGATTCCAATCTTGTCCTAAAGGGTTTCACTTGATTGCGGTAAAATGCATTGTTAGATATAATAAGTGCACTATTGGAATGGGCTTGTGGTGTCCGAAGACCGAACAATTTTTCATGACGAGTTTTTTAGATGCTGACTATGCCGGTTGTAGAGTGGATAGGAAGAGTACAAGTGAAACTTGTCAGTTTTTAGGACATTGTCTTGTTTCATGGTCTTCCAAGAAACAAAATTATGTAGCCCTTTCAACCGCCGAGGCGGAGTATGTTACGGCCAGGGCTTGTTGTGCATAAGTCCTTTAGATGAAACATACTCTCCTTGATTATGATTTGCATTATGATCATTTTAAGATATTTTATGATAATACTAGTTCTATTCATATAACAAAAAGCAAATCCACATGGTAAGACAAAGCACATAGAAGTTCGATGTCACTTTCTTAGAGATAACTATGAGAAAGGTGATATTGAAATTGATTATATTTCAACTGATTCCAACTAGCAGTTATTTTTTACTAAGCCACTTGATTTTAACAGATTCTCTTTCATTTGTGGTGAACTAAATGTTTCTATTATTGATTCATGAGTTTTTCTTCTGATAAAATCTACATATGTTTTAATTTTTGATTATTTTTACTTACCCTTTTTGATGCATGACAAAAAGTATCTATGAGTATTTATTGGTATTTCTTTGATCATGCTCTTACACAATGCCTTTATCATATAACCTGTTGATATCTTGTGCTTAATAGCTAGCATAACTTGAGGGAGAGTTTTTACAAAGCTCTTTTCTTAGATTTTCTTTTAAATAGATCATACGTTTTTTCATTATCAAAAAGGGGGAGATTGTTGGCCCAAAGGTTACAATCTCCGGTTTTGTTCTTTGATAATAACAAATCATATGAAGTACTAATCAAGTTCAAGAGTGTATTTCAGGCTTCAAAAAAAAATCTAACAGGCTTCAAGAAGAACTAACAGGTTTTTCCACTAAAGGAAGGTGTTGATGGCTGAAGGGTACTCAAGAACGGCATCATAGCTCAAAGCACTCATCATCGCTTAAACGTCACTATCAGAGATAAGAAACTAGTTTGTTAAAGAGTAGAATATAGATTTGAGGCCCAAAGATATACACACACCAATGTGCACGTTTTCAAAAATATAGTTTTGATATGTTCGGTTTTGATACTTATTCCATATTTTCTTAAAAATTTCTACCTCAGTTTAGAACTTGTATCTCATGGCTATACAGGTCTTCTCTCTTTCAAAATTCAAACAAAAATATTTGAAAATATTCTTTGTCTTCAAAAATTACTTTGACCCAGTTTTTGGCCTAGGTCGGTCGACCAGGCGATCGGCCGTGCCTATTACAGGCCAGAACGGTTGACCGAATCTCCGGCAATTGGGGTGTGCATGTTGTACACATTCCCGGTCAAAACAGTTGACCGAACCTCTAGTCGGTCGATCGTGTTTAACTTAGACGAAACTAGTTACAGTCGGTCGACCGCCCGGTCGACTGCAATAAGGGACCGATCGACCGGTCCCTTATTGCAGTCGACCTGGCGGTCGACCGACTGTAACTATTTGGTCTCGGTTAAACACGATCGACCGACCGGTCAACCGAGAGCCAACGGTCAAATTTTTGAATGGTCGGTCGACCGACAGACTGCCAGATTGGCAATCACAGCTAATTCTTTTAAATCTGTTTTTAAACATGTTTCTTTTAAAATGTGAAAAGTTGAATTTTTTTGGGTCAATTTCTTCCTTTTTAGACCTGGTAAAACTATTCTAAAAGTATTTTTCTAAAACCTATATAAGGGTCATTGGGATTGAATATTTCATAGCAATAAACTCAACTGAAAATCTAGTTTTTGCTTTCAAAAAGAGAAAGTTTCAAGTTTTCTTTTGTGCTCTTATTTTCAAAGTTATAATTGAGTTTTTTCTGCTCTTAAAATCTCTTTTTTCTGATTTCACTCTCACTTACATCCTTGAGCTTCAAGTTTACATTTAACTCTATAGGGTTTTTGTAAGAGAGTTGCAAAGAGAGTGTTTGTGATCTCTTGATCACTTAGAGCTTGTTATCTCAATTGGATTTGTGCTGCTTCTGGTTTAGAGGATTGAGTTAGGGAGCTGTGTACTCTGAGTGGCTATAATAACTTACTGTAAGGTCCTTTTGTGGAGGATCCAATAGTGGATAGTAAAATCCTTCACGGTGGTGAAGGCGGGGACGTAGAGCGGTGGCTCAAACCTCGGAATAGATCTTTTTATTTGAGATTGCTTTATTATCTCTATTTACTTATTTATCATTCATTTATTCTTGTCGATCAATACTCATTTCAACAAGATAGCAACTGAGCACCTCAACTCTATCTAAAGAAATCACGAGGAGAAGTTCAGAGCCTTTCACGGGGAACCGACTTCAAGTCTTGCCTTGAGTGATTGGTTATGTTTTTCATATTATATTATCTGGAATCATTTGATTATCTTATACCTACTATTCACCCCTCTAGATGTAATTTCAATTGGTATCAGAGCTTGGTGCTTGACTTGGGTCTAAAAACCTAGAGTTAAAGATCCATATTTTTACTAATCACAGTATTTGCATATACACACATGAATTTTATGACACCTCCCTGATTGATATTCTAACATCCAAACTTGAAAAGTTAAGATGTCCATGTTCCTAAATGTCCTAGGGATCATGTTAATTTTGCCACCATTAAAGATTCATATTTAATTAAAGGCAAAAATCTTGAGACTATTCAAAAGCCATTCATCTTTAAAAAGTACCCTAAATGATGAATATTTTTAGGGTTGCTAACTTTTATTAGGCTTTTGTAGCATGGAATACCCTTATCTCTCCTGGTGGACAAAAGTAATACTACATGGGGAGTGACTCGGATATAGGAAGTGATGCTTCCAACATGGCTACATAGTCCAAAGGGATGACCCCCTTGAGGTAAATTCTGAATCTGAGCTAGATATTGACATGCCTTATAATGAGCTTGCATCTTTTCGTCAAAAACTTCTTGAAAAATATAATTTATTAAAAATTGAATATAATAGTTGAAGAAGGAAAACACTTCTTTGTTAAAAGAAAATGATTCTTTTAAAAATAAATTTGAATGTGTTTCAAAAGAAAATAAATTTTTCCAAAAGGAGAATATTTCCTTGTCTTCAAAATTAAATGACATTTGTGAAAGAAACAATTCATTGAAAAATAAAAATTATTTGGTGGAAAGAAAAGAGATTGTTTTGGAAGAAAAAATAACTCTTTAAAAAGAAAATTATTTTAAAAGAAAAAGAAAACATTTTCTAAAAAGAAAAAGATTGTTGATTCTCATGCTCATGTCTCTTTCAAAATTAATAATGATATTTGTATATGAAGAAGAAAATTGATTGTTTGGGCTCCACTTGAGCCAATGTGTATTTAACCATAATAGGTGGAATTCATGTTCGCAAAGAAACAAATTCCACGTACTCATGCACATACCTCATGGCATACACATGCACACCATGCGCACCCCACTCACTTGTAGATAGAGTGTTACAAATATACACATTGTGGCTACAAAGGCCATTACAAAATTTTGTTTTGATAAGATAAATCATTTAAATTTTGCTAATAAAAATATTTGGGTTCCAATTACTAACCCCAATGGACCAAAAAGATATGAGTACCAAAATTCCACACTGTATTCGATGTAGTGTGGGCTCTCACAAAACGTGAGAGGGTTGATGTCTTGATGGTGGATGCATATGGAGTTAGATATACAAACCGAATAATGCATCACTATCAAGGATTTTGGAGGGAGAACCACCATGGTTTGGAGACTTAGAGAATAGTTCATATGGTTTGGTGAAGAAATAGAGAAAGTAACTTTAAATGACTCACTTATCTAAGAAGATAAGCCAAAGCTTGATCAACAAGGTGAAGTTCAAGAGGTTGAAGTGGCGCCAACACTACTACTTCCAAAAGATTGGAGAT
>JAVJIF010020474.1:0-61726 GCA_038442645.1 Agave tequilana
GTGTGTGTGTATCCTAGAGCCAATTTCCAAAACTCAAACTTTAACAATCTAATTCTTACATTTGTTCTAGGTACTACAAGTCTTCAAGAGAACTTTTCCACCATAATTCTTCAACACTTGACTCTTGAGCCCAATTTGAGTTGACTTGAGTCCAAACACTTGCTTATAGGAAAAACCTACTAGATGAGTTAGATCCCTGAACACACTTAACCAATAAACAATATTAGTACAAATAACTAATAGTTTTTGTAATCATCAAAACACACTAAAACATGGGTGATTTGTAACCTTGGGCCAACAATCTCCCCCTTTTTGATGATGACAAAACATATAGGTTATTTAAACAAAATTGAAGAAGAGCTTGGAAAGCTCCCCCTCAAATAATGCTATGTATAAAGAGTGACAATGAGTAAGATACATGAAGAACCAATAGCAAACTTAAATAAACAATAAACAACATCAAACTTATACTTTTTCTCCATGAACAACCAAAACTCTTTATCTTTCTCCCCTTTTTTGTCATACATCAAAAAGGGTTAAACACAAAGCAAACAAAATTAAAGAGAATTTTATCGTTAAGAATCCATAATGCAAACATTCAACTCACCACAAATAAAGAGAATCTAGTATAGTCTAAAGGTTTAGTAAAAATATCGGCAAGTTGAAAATCGGTAGAAACATAGTCTATATCAATATCACCTTTCTCATAATGATCTCTAAGAAAGTGATACCTAATGTCAATGTTTTTGGTTTTACTATTTGATTTGCATTCTTTGTCATGTGAATAGTACTAGTATTATCACAAAATATTTTAACATGATCAAAGTGTAAATCATAGTCGAGAGAGAGTATGTTTCATCCAAAGAACTTATGCACAACAAGCTCCGGCTGCAACATACTCCACCTCGGTGGTTGAAAGGGCTACCGAATTTTGCTTTTTGGAAGACCAAGATACAAGACAATTACCTAGAAATTGACATGTTCCACTTGTGCTCTTCCTATCTACCCTACAACCCGCATAGTCGGCATCCGAAAAACTCGTCATTGAAAATTGGCCGGTTTTCGGATACCATAAACTCATTTCAATATTGCCCTTAAGGTATCTAATTATGCGGTTTAACCGCAATTATATGAGACCTCTTTAGGACAGATTGAAAACTTGCACAAAGACAAACGAAAACATAATATCCGCCTACTAGCCGTCAAATACAATAAACTACCAATCTGCTACGATAAAGCTTAATATCTACACTTTTACCTTGTTCATCCTTATCAAGCTTGGTAGTTATTGCCATGGGAGTTTTGCTTACTTTAGATCCTTCAAGCCCGAACCTTTTGATTAATTCCTTTGTGTACTTTCTTGATTGATGAAGATCTCATCCTTCCTTTGCTTGATTTGGAGTCCAAGGAAATAGTTGAGTTCCCCCATCATAGACATTTCAAATTCTTCCTTCATGCATGATTCAAAAGCTTGGCAAAGAGATTCATTAGTAAACAAAAAATAATGTCATCAACATAAATTTGCACAATAAGAATATCTTTTTCTACATGTTTTGTAAACAAAGTTGTGTCAATTTTTCTTTCTTAAAACCATTTGAAATTAAAATGAAGAAAGTCTTTCATACCAAGCCCTAGGAGCTTGTTTAAACCATAAAGAGCTTTATCTAATTTAAACACGAAATCTGGATGTGTAGGATCAACAAACCCGGGGGTTGTTCAACATACACCTCCTCTTCAATAAAACCATTTAGAAAAGCACTTTTAACATCCATTTGAAACAATTTTAAATCTTTATATGAGCAAATGCTAGTGTCATCCGTATGGCTTCAAGCCATGCTACGGGTGCAAAGGTTTCTTCAAAATTGATTCCTTCGATTTGAGTGTAACCTTGGGCAACTAACCTAGCTTTATTCCTAACAACGTTACCCGATTCATCCAACTTGTTCTTAAAGATCCACTTAGTACCAATTGTTGGTCTATCGTGGGCCTAGGAACAAGGTGCCCAACTTGATTGCGTTCAAATTGATTGAGTTCCTCTTGCATAGCTAGCAACCAATATGAATCGGCCTCGGCTTCGAGGACATTCTTGGGTTCAACATGAGAAATGAATGCATAATGACCACAATAATCATGAAGTTTAGAGCGAGTGGTTACCCCTTTTGATACTTCACCTATGACGAGGTCCTTGGGATGATGAGAATTGTATCTCCATCCTTTGGAAGTCGTGAGTAGGCTCCACGTCAATTGATTGAATTTCATGTCCTTGAGCCTCTTCTACTTTACCTTCACTTCCTTCATCATCCTTTGGCTTGTCTCCCATAGTAGGGTGTATCCTCCAAGGTCACTTTCTCCAAGCCTTCATCCAATGCATCTATTTCTACCAACATTCTTAACAAACTTGGATTCTTCAAACTTAACATGTATGGATTCCTCAATAGTCAAAGATGATCTATTGAAGATTCTATAAGCCTTGCTAGTGTTAGAGTAACCACAAATAGCCTCATAAGATCTAGTATCAAATTTTCCCAATTATCTTTTGTATTTAAAACAAAACATTTGCATCCAAAACCTTGAAATATGAAACATTTGGTTTTCTAGAAAAGTACTTTTCAAAAGAAGTTTTTGAAGTATTTTTACACAAGAAAAACACGATTTGATATATAGCATGATGTTAACGGCCTCGGCCCACAAATAATGTGGTAGACCATATTCACTTAGCATTGTCCTAGCCATCTCTTGTAAAGTTCGATTTTTCCGTTCACTACTCCATTTTGTTGTGGAGTTCTAGGACAAGAAAGTTCATACTTTATTCCATTTTTTCACAAAAGTGGTAAATGGTAGTTAATGAATCACCTCCTCTATCACTTCTTATCCTTAAAATTGAAACATCTTTTCTTTTTCAACTCTTTTCTTAAAGTTTTGGAATATGAAAAGCTTGATTTTTGTGTTCAAGAAAGAAACCCAAGTAAACCGCGAAAAGTCATCAACCAAACAAATGCAAATCTATTCCCACTTAGACTTTGTTTGTGTAGGCCCAAATAGATCCATATGGATTAACTCCAAAGACGTGATGTCATGATATCCTTAATTGACTTGAAAGAGGACTTAGTTTGTTTTCCCAAATTGACATGCGTCACAAACTCGGTCCTTTTCAAAACTCAAACAAGGATAACCTTTCACCATTTCCTTTGTGTTTAATCTAGAAATATGGTCAAATGAATATGGCCTAATCTTCTATGCCACAACCAAGAGTCATCATCGAGGGCTTTTAAACAAGTAATATTATAAGACATATTAGACATATCTATCATATAAACTTACTTTCACGAAAACCGGAAACACACAAGTATTAGAATTCTATCAATTACTTTACAAACTACATTATCAAAACAACATCAAAGCCTTATCACAAAGTTGACTAACACTCAAGAGGTTATGCTTGAGGCCATCAACTAAAACTACATTCTCAATTAAAGGGGATGTGCCGAGTTTTACATTACCAATCCGATGATTTTACCCTTCATCATCTCCGAAGGTGACGGTGCCACCTTCATGGTATCTTGATAGGGTTGCAAAGTTGTTGATGTCCCAAGTCATGTGCCTTGAGCAACCACTATCAAGATACCACAATCCTCTACGTCATTGGGCTTTGGAAGGTACCTATATATTTAACAAAATTGTTGACTTTAGTACCCAAACTTTCTTGGGTCCTTGAAAGTTAGTGTTTCGAACCCAAATATTATGATAAGATGCACTTAGTCTATCATAGCAAAAATTGGCTAAGTGTCCTTTTCGCCCCAATGTGAACATGAGAACACTCTTCCATACATGATGCATGATGTGTGTGTGAAGTGTGAGCATGCTTTGGGGGTTTGCCACGATGTAAAGGTTGTGTGGTATGAATATGAGCATGAGCATGGTGAACATTTTTCTTAGGGCTTGTTTCTTAGGAACATGGCCTCTATCTTCTTCTTATCAAACTCACAATTTTTCAAAACAATTCCTATGAGTCTATTCTTTCTTTAAGCAAAGTAATCTCATTAGAATCAATTTGTGGGGACTTGCCTTTACAAGAAATCTTATACTTGTCAAAATCTTTTTGAGTGGAAACAAGAGTGGAAAGTAAATCATCTTTTTCTTTAGAAATAGTAAAGACTTGAAGATTAAATATTCATTTTCCTTTTTCATTTTTAAATACTTTTTCTTTAGAAAATCATAATTATGTGATAATTCTACAAAAGCTTCTCCTAATTCATCCATGAAAGTTCATCATTAGAGAGAAGTGGAAGGGGTTACCTTGCTTGTGCTTTCATTTGCCATGAATCACATGTTGGCGGTATCAATCTCCTCCTCGGATTCGCTCTCGAAATCCCATGTAGCTTTCATTGCCTTCTTCTTGTAAGGCTTCTTTGAGGTGGAGGGCTTCACTTATCCGACACTCCGCCACTATGTGTCCCGGCCTTTGACAATTGAAGCAAATAATCTTTCTTTCTTCTTTACCTCCTTGCCATCTCCTTCTTCCTTGAAATTTAGCCTTGTTGTACATCCTCTGGACGTTCTTCACAAGAAGTGAGAGCTCTTCGTCATCTTCTTCTTCATCGTCTTCGTCGGAGTGTGTGGATTGACTTTTGAAGGCTATAGTCTTTTTCTTGGAAGGAGCCATATCTTCCCTTGCCTTTCTTTCCATCTCATGGTTTTTGAGGTTCCCAATGAGACCTATTAGCTCCATCTCCTCCTTGTCATTGAGTTCCTTCAAGGTGGTTGCTTTGACTTCCCATGAAGGGAAGAGCCCGATGATCTTTCTAACTCTTTGGTCATTATCAATGCCATCACCTAGAGAAGAAAGTCCATTAGTAATCTTTGTAAATTTTGTAACCATATCATCTATGGTTCATTTTCTTGCATGCAAAAGTTCTTATATTGGGACCGAAGAAGGTCTATCTTAGCCCTCTTCACTTGTGAAGTCCCTTCATGTGTAACTAGCAAATGTGTCCAAATTTCATATGCGGACTTGCAATGAATAACTCTAGCTATATTCATCATCATTGAGGGCTTGAAGTAGTGCATAGTGAGCCCTAGCATTGGCATCAAATTCCTTAGTCTCAATTTCGGACCAAGTATATCATCACCGGGGGGTGCATTAAAGGGTTGGGTCACGGCCTTTGCAACTCGACTACCTAGAGATTGCAAGAAAACGGTCATCTTAACCTTCCATATGGGAAAGTTAAGTCCATCAAACTTAGGAGGGGTTTTAATACCATCGGCCATTTTTACTAAGTGAGAATGAATGAAATGATTAGCAATATTAGGATCTCTCTAAGTTGTTAAACCAAAATCCTATAGTCCAAGCTCTGATACCAATTGAAAACACCTAGAGGGGGGGTGAATAGGTGTAATTGCTAATCTAACAATCTTGTTTAAAACTAAAATGTGTGAATGATGCAACGATCTCTCAAAACAAGACTAAGAGCCGAATACCCCGTGAGAGGTTCTGAACTCCTTCTCCCAATTCTCCTTGAATGGGTTAGAGGTGCGCAATGCAACCTTGTTGTATGAAATTGATCGAACAAAGTATGAATAAAATGCAATGATGAAATGCACACAAGATATATCACAAGTATCACAAGACACAAGGAAAGAAAACTAGATCTCAAGCAAGTAATTGAAAGCAATAGAGTGCAAGAGAAATTTAAAGAAAAATGAACGCAAGGCAATCGCAAACACAAGATGTTTGTTTTGAGGTTCGAGCCACCGCTCTACTCCCCGCCTTCACCTCCGTGAAGGGTTTCCACTATCCACCGAGGACGCTTACAACGGTCTACCGAAGACCCGAGCACCGAGCTCCACAACTTACAAGACCTCTACCGAAGAGGTGTCTCCACAAGAATAAGAAGATCACAAGAACAAGTGTGATCACAAGATCACCAACTCTTTTACAACACTCTCACTCTTTTTACAACTTCACTATAGAATGAGTTAGGGATTTTTGGCTCTATGAAGTGTATTGAGAAAACTCAGTTGTAGAGATGATTTTTGCTAACAAAACACAACTGAAAACAAGCTCAATGATTTTAGTATAAAAAATGCATAATTGTCATATATTTACCATCACATTTGCACATTTATTCATATTATAATGCACATTTATTAATATTTTGTTATTTAATGTGCAGGCCTCGAATTATTATTTTAATAAAAAAAAAGCTTAAAAGAGCCCAAAGCCCAGATCAAAGCCCATGTTTGAAGCCCAGGTGCAAAAGTGCAAATATCAATTGTCAAAATTGCAAATACGAAAGGGCCAAAGTTGCAAATACAAAGAAGGGAAGGATAGACTTCTATTCAACCCTAAACACTTGCAGGATGAGGATAAAGCTAAAAGAAGAGAAGGAAATTCGTGGAAAAGATTTGGGATCTAGGTAACTTGATTCCCAAGTTATATCCAATCTAAAGATTAAGAGGCATGATGCAATTTCTAGAGGATAAACCCAGATGGACGCACCAGAGAAGGCCACGCGCCAAAGCGCGTGCATTTGGCTATAAAAGTGACGCGTTTCCACGGCAAATTTCCAGTTTCCGCGGCATTCCTGACGAGTCTGGGGATCAGCTTTCGTGGGAGAGTTGTATTGGGACTCTACCTCCTTCTGCTCCTATAAATACCCCTGCAGTGCAACGTACAGAGCGTCCAGAGGCAGAGCCAGAGGCCACAATCTAGGGTTTTTAGGCTTTCTTCTAGTTTAGGTTTTCTTTTCTCTTTTGTAATTTTTATTTTTCCTTTTTGTAAACTGAGAGTGAGGAAGCTTTCATGGAGGAAGGAGTTCATGCTTGTACTGAGGTGACATAGGTGGAAGCCAACTTTTCTTCTATTGTTAATGAAATCTGCTCGAGGTTTGTTTTTTTTATTCTTGTTTTATTTCTTAATGCTTTATTCTTGTTTTCTCTGTTCTTGTTTTCTGTTATTGTTTCTCTCTAATATTTTGTGAACCATGAGATCTGATTGCTTCGAGACTGCCTAGCCGAAGAAGAGCACTTGATGGCTTATGGAGATGAACAATCCTTCTTTAGATTGTCTTTTCTTTTCATAGTGTAGGTAGCGAAGGTGGACGATCCTATACGCCATACTTGTACGCCTTCCAAGACAAGGTAAGTCGTTGCGAACAGATCAAAGTAAGCAAGGTAGAAGAGTTTTGTACGTGTTATAGTTTCTTTCTTTTTATTTAGTTTAGATCTTCATCTTTCCCACATTTATTCTTCACCTTCTCATTGTAAATATCATATACCATTGTAAATTAAAAAAAAAGAAAATAATTTTTAGAGAATCTTACAAACGCTTCTATCGCTAGTCCCTCCCTGCGGATCACGACCCGCATAGCCTTGCTACCGCGGATTAGTATTGAGAACCTCGCACACTATTATTTCTTAAATCTAAAATTGTTTATTTTTGCGTGCAGGTAAATCTCAATCAAAATTTTGGCGCCGTTGCCGGGAGGGTCGGTAAGTTTTTCTCTAATAAAAATTAACTAATTCTTTTATTCTTTCTGTTTGCAGGTTTGGAGAACAGAAATAACAAGCATCAAGGACATATAGCAACTCTGTGCCTCTGCCCTCGAAGGCAGAGCAGCAGAGCCTGCTACTTTTTTTGCCGCAAACAAACGGCAATAGCCGCGAATCCGCGACAGTAGCAGAGGACTACTGACTGAAATTTTTGCAGGTTTCTGAAACTTGCAATATCTGTCTACTGCTCTGTTAAACTTTGTTCTGTGATAACCCTGCTTACTGCTAATTAATTAACAGTAAAATACTTGTTGTTAAAGATAAAAATTGATTAGACGTTTGCATATTAGGCACGTGTCTTTTCAATTCCTTTATTTTACTGTTGAAGAGTGCTGGAGCAAGGTACATACACATTTCATGTAGAATAGGACTCATCTCTTGTTGATTTTCTTTCTGCTTGAGTGAATCTTATTTACATATTTTGTACACTTGCACTAATTTACTTTAAGGGCATAACCCATTAACAAGATAAGGTGGGGATTTCATCACCCTTCTTAGCCCAAAAATCATATCCAAGCACTCACTAACCCAAGCCTAACTTAAATTAGTAGACGTTGGCCCTAGGGACATCTCGGACTCAATTAGGAGATTATCCTAAGGGGGAACAGTGCTGGAATTTGACTCTTGCCAATCAGTGTCTAGGAAGGGATTGAGGGCCGAAAGCCCAAAGATTGGTGGTTATTTAATTAAGGAACGTCTTTGACGGAAAACCTCCCACCACTCTTGCCCTGACCTGGCTGATTAACTTGTGGTCAAAGTCTGCACCCTACCTCCCGTGGACAGTCTAACCAGTTAGGAGTCGTCTAGGTCATAGGTCTACCCTAACTTAGGTTAGAATTTTTCTTTTTTGTTTGTTTATTTGTTTGTTTTTTCTTTTCTTTGTTGTTTGGTGTGATATGGCATATAATAATAATTCTAATTTTAATCCATATTACACACCTAACTATTATTCGGATATTACCAACCCGGTATATCATAACTTTGACCAATCTAGTGTACCAGAATGGTCTTATCCGATAACTATAACCCACAACCCCCATCTTATAACTATAATTTTCATAATAATTTCAACTCTTCACAGAGTTCATGGGTTTTCGAGTCCCCCGAGTCCAATTTTCAACCACCTTGTCCTCCGTATCCACCTTGTCCACAATATTCCCAAGATTCATACTCAGATCCACCCATTCAGAATAGAAATCCATCTATCTTGGAAATGATGAGTATGAATGAGTCCAAGCAAAAATCACCATCAATCTTAGACATGATGATGCGTGAGTCCACCGACTCACACATTCATCACGATTACCCTTCCTATTTTCAAGTCCAATCAGAACATGATGCACCTATCGACTATGAAAGGATGCTTAAGGCCATGACTCAGGCGAGATTAGCTCGAGATCATGATATAGATCTGATGGTTCCATCTTTACGTTCTCCCGTCGTCCGCCACTCCTAATATTGATAATCATTCTTTTAGAGCCGACAAACCAAATTGCTTTGGACAACAAGATTCTATTTCAGTGCCATCATTTGAACTTGCCGAAACTCCAATTCTTGATAATTTGGCAAGTTTTTCCTTTCCTGAAATATAATTTGAGGATGATATGATCATGATCCCCAACTTGATGATTTAATTTTATTTCCTGATCCATAATGACTCCAGTATCTTCACCTGATTTCACTTTTCCCGAGTCAACATTGGACCCTGTTCCAATTCATCATGAAATTGAATCACCCATTCTTAATGATCATATTGAACTTGACCAATTGTGTAATTTTGAAAGTCCTATGGAAAAATTGGCAAGTTCTTTTTATTACACTGAACCCAATGAGATATGTGACCTAGATTTTCAAATCTATGATCAAGTTCAAATTCCTGAATCATTATTGACTCCTGTTCTGTTACCTGAATTAGGTAATATTTTTAGAGTCAGTTTTGATTCCCACACCTATCATTCCTGAACTTGAATCACCAACATTGAGTCACATGCCATTGTGGGAAGATGATTGTGGACTTGAGCTTAAACTTATTGATTTGGACCCACTTCCTGAACTTAGCCCGACTCCTGAGCCCTTACTTGATTTGAGCTTCTTTCCTGAGTCGGTATTCGTTCGGGGACCTATAATGTCCAAGTCAATAATTCCATCTTTTCATACTCCATTTTGGGACAAGGAGGTTGACATAATTGACCCTGAAATTTATTATGAAATTTGGAAATTCGATGGGGTGAATTTTAAAAAATAATTATACATATATTTTAGTGGGTTATGTAAGGAAAATTTCTGGTGGGTTCCACCAATTATATGTTTTTGATTGGGTAGCAACGCTTGGCCCCATTAGACCACCTCCGGAACCACCACCTTGAGGTAACTTCTGCCTTCCCTTCTTTTGTTTCATGCATATATGCATTTATTCATACATTGAGGATAATGCATGAGATAAGTGTGGGGGTGGGCTTTACTAACATACTAACATAGTTAGAAACTAACAAAATCTGCTAATCAAAAAAAAAATTTATAAAAGGACAATATTTTGACTTATCTTTTGAAAGAAATCTAAGTTAGTTTTAAGGATTAGGAAAATCATGATTAGGATTTCTAAAAAACTTGGTCAAAATAAATAATTGTTGAATTTTTAGGTATAGGAGGAAAAATTGAATAAGTAGTTAGTCTTAATTTTTACCTTAATGAAATGTGCATAACTAATGCATATCTAGGATTCTAAGACAAAGACCTTTGTGCCTCATATATAAAAAAAAAAAAGAAAATCACTAATTAAACTGATACATGTGCCTCAAGAAGCATAAGTATTCATGCCTAAAGGTGAGTAAATAAAATAAAGTCCTTAGTTTTGGGCCTATTTCACTCGAATTTGAGTCCGCGGGGTGTTTTCTCACCTGGTGCCCTAAAGCCAACCGGTTTGGGAGTCATCGACTTTAAGTTCGTTACATGGGTGGATTAGAAAGCCTAAAGAAATTAAGGAAAAATTACTTATATATGTACTAACACATCTAATAGTCAATTAGTTAGGTATGAGGGCCTCAAGAAGCCTTGATGCTTACACGAAAGAAAATTAGATGAGTTATACATATTAAAAAAAAAAGAAGAAGAGAGAAAAAGAAGAAAAAAAATAAAGAGGCATGAAAGTCTAAGTTAAGGAATTCCTAGTAAAAATTCATAAGGATGCATATGATTTTTGGTAACGAAAAAGACTATACACAAAATTCAATTTTGATCCTTACTTAAAATGAAACGATTTACTTTAAAAGACTAAGTCTAAGAATGAATAAAAATGAGGATCCTAAAAACTTATAGACTACTTAGTCTTTTCAAAAGTATTTCAAATATTTTCTTTTTATGGATTTTTGTGGTGTAATCCGCTGAAAATCCTCACGAGACAACACTCGTCCTCTAGGGTAACCTAGGGTTTAACGGCTTGTTACACACGCTAAGTGCAACCGTGATTCCTACGAAAGTGAGTTAGTTAGATTAGATTTTCTTTTTCTTTTTGATTTTTACTCGAGGACGAGCAAAAAGATAAGTGTGGGGGTGATTAGTAGTAAAAAAATGCATAATTGTCATCATATTTACCATCACATTTGCACATTTATTCATATTATAATGCACATTTATTAATATTTTGTTATTTAATGTGTGCAGGCCTCGAATTATTATTTAATAATAAATAAAGCTTAAAAGAGCCCAAAAGCCCAGATCAAAGCCCATGTTTGAAGCCCAGGTGCAAAAGTGCAAATATCAATTGTCAAAATTGCAAATACAAAAGGGCCAAAGTTGCAAATACAAAGAAAGGGGAAGGATAGACTTTTATTCAACCCTAAACACTTGCAGGATGAGGATAAAAGCTAAAAGAAGAGAAGGAAATTCGTGGAAAAGATTTGGGATTTAGGTAACTTGATTCCCAGTTATATCCAAATCCAAAGATTAAGAGCCAGGATGCAATTTCTAGAAGGATAAACCCAGATGGACGGACCAGAGAAGGCCACGCGCCAAAGCGCGTGGCATTTGGCTACAAAAGTGACGCGTTTTCACGGCAAATTTCCAGTTTCCGCGGCATTCCTGACGAGTCTGGGGATCAGCTTTCGTGGGAGAGTTGTATTGGGACTCTACCTCCTTCTGCTCCTATAATACCCCCTGCAGTGCAACGTACAGAGCGTCCAAAGGCAGAGCCAGAAGGCCAAATCTAGGGTTTTTAGGCTTTCTTCTAGTTTAGGTTTTCTTTTCTCTTTTGTAATTTTTATTTTTCCTTTTTGTAAACTGAGAGTGGAGGAAGCTTTCATGGAGAAGGAGTTCATGCTTGTACTGAGGTGACATAGGTGTAAGCCACTTTTCTTCTATTGTTAATGAAATCTGCTCGAGGTTTGTTTTTTATTCTTGTTTTATTTCTTCATGCTTTATTCTTGTTTTCTCTATTCTTGTTTTCTGTATTGTTTCTCTCTAATATTTTGTGAACCATGAGATCTGATTGCTTCGAGACTGCCTAGCCGAAGAAGAGCACTTGATGGCTTATGGAGATGAACAATCCTTCTTTAGATTGTCTTTTTCTTTTCATAGTGTAGGTAGTGAAGGTGGACGATCCTATACGCCATACTTGTACGCCTTCCAAGACAAGGTAAGTCGTTGCGAACAGATCAAAGGTAAGCAAGGTAGAAGAGGTTTGTACGTGTTATAGTTTCTTTCTTTTTAATTTAGTTTAGATCTTCTTCTTTCCCACATTTATTCTTCACCTTCTCATTGTAAATATCATATACCATTGTAAATTAAAAAAAAGAAAATAATTTTTAGAGAATCTTACAAACGCTTCTATCGCTAGTCCCTCCCTGCGGATCACGACCCGCATAGCCTTGCTACCGCGGATTAGTATTGAGAACCTCGCACACTATTATTTCTTAAATCTAAAATTGTTTATTTTTGCGTGCAGGTAAATCTCAATCACTCAAGAAAGAGTAGGAATGGAGAGCTTAAACACTTTTCTTTTCTCTTTGAAAACTTTGAAAAATTTAGGATTTTTCTTAGTATTTTGCAAGAGACTCTTCTCCTCTATTTATAGGGAGAGAGATAGGTTAAAACAATTTATTTTAAGTTTATTTTACTCTGAAAAAGTTCTCCAAAACCTCAGAAACAGGTCTGCAAAACAGATTAAAAGGCAGATTTCAGAATTGCACAAAAGAGGAAAGAGCCGTTGGGCTGTTGCAGGCTTAGCGGTCGACCGGGCCGGTCGACCGCCAGCTCAGCTGGCAAAGAGCCGTTGGGCTCGGGTCGACCGCCCGGGTCGACTGTCCCAAAGGACAAAAACACAGCTTCCTTCTTGCGGTCGACCGGGCGGTCGACCCAGAAAACCCGAGAGCAACTGCTTTCAGTCGGTCGACCGACAGACGTGCACAAGTGTGCACGTCCTGGCACTGGCGCCGGTCGACCGTGCCGGTCGGCCGGTCGCAGCCTGAAAAACGAAAAACAGTAGGATTTTGAACTTGGAAATTTGAAAAAAATATTTTGAAGTAGGGAAAGCTAAGTAACATGCTGGAGAGAGTAAACATACATGATCAAAACATGGTATTTATATTTGTAAAACTTAGGGTCATGTATATATATACTAAGGCATGAAACATAGATTTTGACCATGAAAACTTGAATACAAAAACGTGTGTGTGTATCCTAGAGCCAATTTCCAAAACTCAAACTTTAACAATCTAATTCTTACATTTGTTCTAGGTACTACAAGTGCTTCAAGAGGGCTTTTCACCATAAGTTCTTCAACACTTGACTCTTGAGCCCAATTTGAGTTGACTTGAGTCCAAAACACTTGCTTATAGGGAATAAACCTACTAGATGAGTTAGATCCCTGAAACACACTTAACCAATAAACAATATTAGTACAAATAACTAATATGTTTTGTAATCATCAAAACACACTAAAACATGGGTGATTGTAACCTTGGGCCAACACGCTAGAGGTGTAGTGTTAAACTTAGCATCGTTCATTTCTGCTTCGATAAGGAAGTCTGAGGGAAAGTGACTGTCAGAGGTTTAGTATTGAACTTGGCAGCAACTCATCACTGTTAGAAGTGTAATGTGAAACTTAACAGTAATTTGTCAGAGGTGTGGTATTAACTTGACAAAAATTGGCTCGAGATAGGAGCAATTTTGAAGACCTACCATTCTATTGATGAGAAGTGACAAGTAGAATTTAAAATGTAAGAGGTGTAATTTTAACTTGACAGTGATTGATTTGCGATATAAGCAATTTTGAAGACTTATCATTCTATTGATGAGATTGACAAGTGAAGTTTGAAGTGTCAGATGTATAGTGTTAACTTGACAAATTTGACGACTTGCTACTCCATCTAGAGCTGAGACGAGTAAGATTTGCACTTACTAGTGAGTATTGAGATTTTTTATTGCCAGAGGTATAATGTTAATGTAACAGTGACTGTATTTTATGGACCTACCATTCCTGTATGAGAATTGGTAAGAGATTTGGAGGAGGGAGTGGGACCAAGTCCACTCAGGATTTTTAGCAAATCTTCAGCTATCAACGGATTTGGTGTGTCTTTACCAACTACCGTTTGAGTTAGGCTAGCCATGCTATTCCCCTCAGCATGATGAGTTGTCGAAAACTTATGTTGGGCTTAGAAGCCAACATTTTCCTCTGTCCTTAGCCGCCGGAGGCATCGGACGTTAATGAAGGTAGAAATACCAAAACTCAAGTTTCGCCATTTGTTGCTTTCTTAATATGTACATCATACATCACGGTGCAGTAAGTGCTCAATTAGCTTATCACTGGTCTGTCGTGATGTGGCCTAGTAAAGGAAAGAAGCTTTTCTTGGATCTGAAGTTTTGATCAGAGGTGTAATATTAACTTGATCAGAGGAAAAGTACTATTCAAGGAAAGTACTTCTTCAAGAATCTGCTGTTGATCGGCATCATGAGTATATCACCATTTGAAGTTATGAGACGATATGCTCCATTTGAGTAGTCTGACTCTACTACAAATGGTCCTTCCCATTTGGGCTGAAATTTTTCTTTTGTCTTATGTGTCATCACCATAGGTCTTCTGATAGCTAAGACAAGGTCGCCTCTCTTGAAAATTTGCGCCTTAACTTTCTTGTTGAAGGCTCTGGTAATCCGAGCTTGGTAGAGCTCGATTTGTTGTTGGGCCTGCAGACGTTTATCATCTAAGGCTTCCAGTTCTTGGAGTCGCAGTCGATGCTTCTCCTCTTTTGTCATCTCTGCTGTCAAGGTGACGCGTAAAGATGGAATTTGGATTTCTAGTGGAAGCACGGCTTCACACCCATTTACCAAAGAAAATGGCGTAGCTTTAGTTGGGGTTCGAACAGTTGTGCGATAGGCCCATAAGCATTCACCTAACTTGTCGTCCCAGTCACGCTGACTTTTCGAGACGAATTTCTTAAGAAGCTTACAATGATCTTGTTGAAAGCTTCTGCGAGACCATTAGCGGCAGGATAGTAGGCCGTTGAGGACACACTCTGGATTCTGAACTTAGTGCAGAACCTCTGAAAAGTCTGACTGACGAATTGGGGGCCATTGTCATGGACGATTCGTCGAGGTACACCAAAGCGGTAGATGACGTGATGTTTAACGAACTTGATCACATCAGATGACTTTACCTCTTTCAACGGAATGGCCTCAGCCCATTTAGAGAAGTAATCAGTTATGGCTAAAATGAACCGATGTCCTTTTGATGACGGTGGGCTGATAGGGCCAATTACGTCCATGCCCCACATCTCAAATAGCCAGGTAGAAGTTGTAGAGTGGAGGTATCCTGGTGCTTGATGGATAAAATCACCATGCATTTGGCAGGCATAACATATTTTGGCATAAGTGATAGCGTCAATGATCATCTTAGGCCAGTAATATCCCAACCTTTGGAGTCAATTCCCAAGTTTTGGGCCAGGTTGATGGGCTCCACACATGCCGTCATGGGCTTCTTTCAATACCTCCTGTGCCTCTTTTTGTGATAGGCAGGGAAGCAAGATCCTGTCATGCGATTGACGATACAATGTTCGTGTGATCGCATTATAGTAGAATTTGGGGGCTTTCCTTCTAATGGCAGCTGCTTCTTTAGTATCATCAGGCAGAATGCCGTATAAGACATAATCAATGTAAGAAAATCGCCAATCTCTAGGCTCTAGGCCGGTTGACGATTCAAGAGCTTCTCTGACTTGACAATCTCCATTTGGCTTCTGGTATTCTTCAGAAGTGATTCTTGGGCAATACAGGTCATGACTGTGGAAAGTATTTTCTCTGCTACTCCAGCTGGAAGGGCTAAAGAGGCAGCGAGAGATGCCAGTGCATCTGCATGTGCATTTTGCTTGCGTGGTACATGGTCGATGTAAAAGTTTATGAACTTCCCGGTCATGTGGACAGTTGCATTGTAATAGGGTACTAGATCCTCATGTCTGACTTCGTACTCCCTGCGAACTTGGTTGACGATAAGTTTAGAGTCGCCATATGCCTCGAGATTTTTAACGCCAATCTCATCGGCGAGTTGCATTCCAATCAAAAGGGCATTGTACTCTGCTACGTTGTTGGAACAAGGCTTGGTTAATGAGACGGCTCGGGGAATTACATAGTTCTGTGGGGAGACGAGCACTACCCCTATTCCTGCTATGATATGTCCTTTCGGGCCTATCCTCGATGCTCCGTCAAAGAAAAGTTGCCACACTTGTCTTTCAAAAGATGTCTGGGTCAGGCAAACTTCAGCGACCTCGTCTGGGAGATCCTTGTAAAGTTCGGTTGCCCTCGGATCTGGATGCTCAGCCAGGAAATCCGTCACCGCTTGTCCCTTTACGGCTTTTTGTGGTAAAAAGCACATTTCATATTAGGATAGCAGTATGACCCATTTTGCCAGTCGGCCGTTTAACGATGATGGCTTTGTCATGAGCAACCTTAAGGGGTTAACCTTTGATATGACATTTATAATTTGGCCTACCAGATAGTGTCGCATTTTTTGAACAACGAACACCAATGCCAAACGTTCCTTCTCGAAAGGGTTGTATCGATATTCGGCCTCGATCATGGTTCTACTCAAATAATAGATTGCTTGTTCGCGTCCTTGATCATTGTTCTGGGCTAGCAAAGCTCCTAAAGAATGATCCATTGCTCAGACGTATATCAGGAAAGGTTTTCCGGATACCGGAGCTGTAAGGACTGGTGGTTGTGTGAGGTATTGTTTAATTTCCTCAAACGCTTGTTGGCAAGCATTGTCCCAAATAAACGAGACACCCTTTTTCATTAATTTGTTAAAGGGTTGGCATCTTCTGGAGAGATTTGAGATGAACCTTCGGATGTATGCCAATCGTCCTTACAATCCCTTGAGTTCTCTGAGATTTTGTGGAGGTTGCATCTCCTGAATGGCGCGAACCTTTTCCGGGTCCAAATGAATTCCTGTGGAAGTTACCACAAACCCTAAGAATTTGCCGCTGGCCACCCCCAGGAAGGATTTGGTGGGGTTCATCTTCAACTGATGGGCCCGCATGATGTCAAAGATAGCCTTTAAATCGGTTATGTGATCACCTTTGGCGCGACTTTTTACTGCAATGTCATTAACATATCATTCCACCGTTTTGCGCATGCGTTGGTGGAAAATGGTATTCATGGCCCTCTAGTATGTTGCCCCTGCATTCTTTAGTCCGAAGGGCATGACGGTGTAGTAGTATACCCCCAGTGGTGTCCTGAAAGAGGTATATTTTTTATCATCAGGATACATTTTGATTTGGTTATACCCTGAGAATCCATCCATGAAGGACATTCGCTCGAATCCACACGTATTGTCAATCATAACATCTGTGATTGGAAGTGGGAATTCGTCTTTGGGACATGCTTCGTTTAGATCGCGAAAGTCAATGCAGAACCGGATCTTTCCATTCTTTTTGACAACGGGGACGATATTAGCTACCCAATCAGGATGTTATTCTTCCCTAATGAAGCCAGAGTCTATAAGTTTTTTGACTTCTGACTGAATTGCCTCCATTACTTCTGGACGGAACCGACGCTGCTGTTGTTTGACTGGCTTTACATCCGAATTAATGTTGAGGCGATGCATAGTCACTTGAGGATCAAGTCCAGGCATGTCCTCATAATTCCAGACGAAAACATTTATGTATTCTCATACAAGAGATATTAAATCTTCTTTCTCGTAGGGGGACAAGCTTTCGCTTATAAAGATGGGCTTAGGATTAGCCTCATCTCCTAGGTTAATCTGGGCAACTTTATCCTCCGTAGGCGGCTCGCGCTGTTCAAAGCGAGTATCTCAAAGGGTATTTAAGTGCTTGATCCAAGAATCTGTATCAGACTGGATCATCTCTTCATCTTTGTCTTCCAGATGGTTGGTTGAAACCATATTCATTGAAAGTTCTCTGAAGATGTTGCGACACTAACATCTGACTCCCACGATGACATGCCTGATGAGTAATTATGGCATAATGACTCTTCAGACTCAGAGGCTGATGGGATCGGAGTTGACACATAGCCCAACCCCCTGCGAATCCGATGATAATAATCAGGGGTATTCCCTTTTGGCACAAAAGATCAGAGTAGTATTCTCTTTCCTTTGCCAAAATTCAATCCTGAACCGTTTGTCAGATCATACCCCATGCTTTCCATCATTCTGAGTACATTTGGCTCATAATGACCGAACTGAGGGGGTTCCTTCTCGCTTTCTGATTCTTCACGAGACATTGACTCGGATTTGATTCGCTCGAAAAGATTAGTTTTTGGCCTCTCCGTCTTGCTGGAACCATGAATATTGATTCTTGCGCATCGCCGGCATCTTGGTACATTTCGAAGGAAGACTTCACTGGTACATGCAATAAGTCAAAGCATCCATTGCCGACCAGGGGTCGCCGTCCACTTTAGTACTGGTGTCTGACGGTACTGAATCAGAAGCGAACACAGAAAGATAAGCCAAATCTAACTCTTCATTAATACACCATCTGCCTACATCATTGGCGGTTATATCAACATTGAGCTTATCAATGCTCATTACAAGTGGATCTAGTTCCCACATGCACTCTTCTTTTTCTGGCTCTGTATCGGCTTCATTACCAGAGTCTGGCTCCTCTGGTTGCGAGATCTCGCTCGTTTCTGTTGCCCAAGGTTACAATCACCCGTGTTTAAGTGTGTTTTGATGATTACAAAACATATTAGTTATTTGTACTAATATTGTTTATTGGTTAAGTGTGTTTCAGGGTTCTAACTCAACTAGAAGGTTTATTCCCTATAAGCAAGTGTTTTGGACTCAAGTCAACTCAATTTGGGCTCAAGAATCAAGTGTTGAAGACTGTAACGCCCCGATTCCACGGATACGGGGACGTCACTGCAACGTATATACGTAGGTCAGAATTGCCCCCACATATATACGCTAAGCATAAAAGTACAACAAGAAATCAGAGTACACACGAAGCGTGGTATTCATACATATGCCAACACAAGAAATACACATACAAAGTTATCACAGGATATTATAAAGTATTACACATTACATGTGTATTACATCATAACCAAGTCCAAAGAGAAATATACAAGATATACACAAAAGCTCACGAGTAGGATGGAGATCCCGTGAGTCAAAAGAAGAGCCCGGCACGAAGGAAGAAGAGCTAGCCTGCCTGCTCACTAGAGGAAGCTCAATCTACAGTGGATGGCTCCACTACGATCCAAGCTTCGAAATCTGAATATGCAAATCCAAAGGGTCAAGACATATAATAGTAAACAACTATAGCCAAGTGGCTACGAGACATGAATAAGTAAGATGGAACAGTAATAGAAACATGAACCAGCGAGTAATGGAAGTATAATGAATCAAAGTCCGAAAACATAGTAGATTGCGATAGAAACATGTAGGAGGTATAACAGGAACTAGAATCATCATGTATCAAGTCTAACAAGAATACAGGAATCATAACAAGGATTATGACATAACAGGTATAGTAGGAGTCATAACATATCAGGTATCTAATGGAAACTATAACAGGAATTATAATAAGTCTTATTATTATTACTCGTCTAACCCATATATAGGTATGTGTCTCGGCATATACCCGGTATATATCCCAACTCACATACATCCATATATAAGGAAGTCGAGGTTGTTATTGGAAACAACGGTTGTATCAACGAACTATGTTTACAGTGGGTCCCGTACATACCCGGGACTACGGTCCAGGGTTGTTCCGTTGCATGGAAACGGAAACCAGCCGCAAGGCTTATCCAGGAGGAGGGACTTATGTATGCCCGTTAAAACTGGGGTGTAGGGAGCCAGCTCTCCCCTCGGTCCCCTGGAGTACCACAGGTCAGACCGGATATAGTGCACAATACCTAAAGCCACTGTAAACACGAACACATATCGATATCCGCATATTTCCCCCGACCCAATACAAGTTGGTCCATTTAGGATTTAATAGTTTCATTGTCACTTTACGGGAAAAATAGGAAATGGACATGATCAGAATAAAGAGCACAGAAGCACTATATAGTCAGGTCACTGCATGTAAAGCAGGAAACATGTCACTGATCATGATACAGATAACAAGTCAAAGTTCCCGTAAAGATGACAATCACAAGTCAGGTATATCATGCTGGGTATAAAGTGATAGCATGATAGGGTGATGATATATAACAAGTAACCAATCATGATATGAGATGGAGAATAGTCAGGGTAAGTCAAGGTACAACATAAAGGTCTTGCCAAATAGTGGCATGCCAAGTAGTCAAGTGATAACACACTAGCGTCAGGTGATATACATGTGTTAAAAGGAAACATTAATCTGACAGTCTGGAGTAATGACATGGCAATGATAATATAACTGAAACTCAGAGTTCAATGACCACGAAGGGTCAGCCACGCATGGTGTACGATAAAGAAGTAGGCATAACACAGGCATAGTACATGTACAAGAATAAAACTACCCTAACACATGCAGTTGCAGGGCAATACATAGACATGGAATTATGAAGTGACAAGAGGTGATACACATCAAGCAATTTGTCATGAAGTACAGGTAAGAACGATATATAGTACATGTACAAAGGGTAAGATCTAATTTCAGAAAGAATAGAAATCAGCAATTTTGGCCCAAAACTAGACTAACGGTCGACTGGGTCAAATGGCCGGTCGACCGGAAAAATGCCGTGAGCTCCAGGTTTGGTCGGTCGACTTCCGGTCGACTGCCGGTCGACCGGAGATACAACTAACGGTCGACTGCCGGTCGACCGATACAAGGCCGTGAGCTCCAGGTTTGGCCGGTCGATAGCCGGTCGACTGCCGGTCGACCGGACTATCCCAACGTGCACGCTGTGCACGTCGGTCCACTGCCGGTCGACCTCCGGTCGACCGGACTCCTGAAATAGGCTGCTGTTGGTCTAAAAATCAGATTTTTGTGTGGTTGATTTTGATAGGCTAAAAATAGGATTTTGATGACATAATTAAACATGAATTATCAACACAAGGATACAAGGAAGTTTACAAATCTTGGTGAGTAAATATACTCACGTAGATCGGTTATGCGAAGCTTGAAGAGATCGTGGTCGGAAATGATCCACGGCGATACAATCGACGAAGGAGGAGACGATCCCAATCCAAGTAGTTGTGGTGGAGATGGAGAAGACCTTGGTGATGCTTTGGGAGTTGGTGGTTGAGGTTGAAATGGAGGAGGGAATTGTGAAGGTTTTCTCTTTTGTGAAGTGAAGAAGAGAAAAAGGAATTGAAATGGAGAAGGAAGGGTATTTATAGGTTTTGGAATTTGTGAAGGAGTTGCAAATAATAAAAAGGGAGGGGCTTATTTGCAAAGTGGAGGATGAGGTGGTTCTCTTGGCCAATAGGGGCTTGCCATGGTGAGGGGTGAGGTGGAGAAGAAGTGTGTGGAAGGTGGTGAGGTGGAGAAACTTAGGGTGGAAGTAAAGGAGTTTGTGGTGGAGGTTAAAGGAAATAAAGGAAAAAGGAAAAAGGAAAAGAAATGAAATGAGAAGATATTTCTTGATCTCCAAAAATGAAAATATCAGAAACACAGATTCCCGGGATTGAGTCGTGGATGCGGAAATCTTTCGGGAAAATACCGGATACGTCCCGAAATCAAGTATCTCGGAACGACCCGAATAAACATCAAAAATCCATAATATTATATTAAGAATAATAGTGAAATCCTTTTTAAGAAATACTTTATAGTTTTAAAGATAAAAATCCCGGAATCAGTTACCTACCGACTCCGAAAGAATTTTCATAAAATCATAAAATCCTCAGAAAATGAATGTAGGTAGAAAATGTGATTCTAAGAATTAAAGTCTAAAGGATCATCTAGAAATTCTAAACTGTTTGTGAGATAAAAATCCAGGAATCAGTCTTCTACCGACTCCGGTGGAATATTCATAAATTCGTAAAATCTTCAGAAAAAGTATTTAAATAAGAAATGTGATTCTAAGAAGAAAAGTCTAAAGTCTCTTCTGGAAATTCCAAGTGGTTTGTGAATTAAAAATCCGGGAAGCGGTCAGCGACACTGGCCGATACCGGTTTTGAAGAAATTCATTTTAATTCAGGAAAAATCTAGAAAATCATAGAAAATATATAATAATGGAAAATGATATTTAAAACTAAAATCGGTCAAATCTAATCACCGGAAAGACCAAATCGAATAATATACTATAATCGGGTTCCTGGTTCGGACTGGGACTGACTCCGAGTCCACGAATCCAAATCCAAGATAAAACATCATATAAGGAATTCATAAAGCAAAACAAATACAGGAAACAAATCGAAAAATACGATCGGAAAATCTGAATACGCAACTAAGTACGTATTTCGGGAACGGGGTATTACAAAGACCTTATGGTGAAAAGCCCCTCTTGAAGCACTTGTAGTACTTAGAACCAATGTAAGAATTAGCTTGTTAAAGGTTGAGTTTTGGAATTGGCTCTAGGACACATACACATGTTTTTGTACACAAGTTTTTATAGTTAGAGTTTTTGTTTTTGAAGTTTTTCTCATGACTTGACAAATATACATGACTCCAAGTTTTACAAAGACATATATCTTGTTTAGATCATGTATACATACTCTTTCCAGATTATTACTTACCTTTCACTACTTCAAAACATTTTTACAAAATTTTCCAAGTTCAAAATCATGCTGTTTTTCCTGTTTCAGGCTGACCGGCCGACCGGCACGGTCGACCGGCGCTGTCGGCCGACCGCCCGGGTCGACCGACTGAAAGCAGTTGCTCTCGGGTTTTCTGGGTCGACCGCCTGGTCGACCGCAAGAAGAAAGCTGTGTTTTGTCTTTTAGGTCGGTTGACCCGAGCGGTCGACCCGAGCCAACGGCTCTTTGCCTGCTGAGCTGGCGGTCGACCGGCCCGGTCGACCGCTAGGCCTGCAACAGCCCAACGGCTCTTTCCTCTTTTGTGCAATTCTGAAATCTATTTTTTGATCTGTTTTTGCAGACCTTTTTCTGAGGTTTTGGAGAACTTTTTCAGAGTAAATAAACTTAAAATAAATTGTTTTTAACCTATTTCTCTCCCTATAAATAGAGGAAAAGAGTCTCTTGCAAAATATCAAGAAAAATCCTCAAGTTTTCATAGTTTTCAAAAAGAAAAGAAAAGTGTTTAAGCTCTCCATTTCCAACTCTTTCTTGAGCTTGTTTTTCAGTTGTGTTCCTTAGCAAAAATCATCCCTACAACTGAGTTTTCTCACTACACTTCTTAGAGCCAAAAATTCCCTACTCAATCTATAAGGAAGTTGTAAAAGAGTGAGAGTTTGTAAAAGAGTTTAAGTGATCTTGTTGTGATCACTTTGGTTACTTGTTCCTCTTCTTGTTCTTGTGAAGACACCTCTTCGGTAGAGGTTATTGTACTTGGTGGAGCTCGGTGCTCGGGTCTTCGGTAGACCGTTGTAATCGTCCTTGGTGGATAGTGGAAACCCTTCACGGAGGTGAAGGCGGGGAGTAGAGCGGTGGCTCGAACCTCGAAACAAACATCTTGTGTTTGCGATTGCCCTGTGTCCATTTTTGCCTTAAATTTCTCTTGCACTCTATTGCTTTCAATTACTTGCTTGAGATCTAGTTTCCTTTCCTTGTGTTATTGCTTGTGATACTTGTGAATCTTGTGTGCATTTCATCATTGCATATTATTCATTCTTTGTTCGATCAATTCTCATACAACAAGGTTGCATTGCGCACCTCTAACCCATTCAAGGGGAATTGGAAGGAAGGAGTTCAGAACCTCTCACGGGGTATTCGGCTCTTAGTCTTGTTTTGAGAGATCGTTGCATCATTCATCCATCTTAGTTTTAAAAAGATTGTTAGATTAGCAATTACACCTATTCACCCCCCCTCTAGGTGTTTTTCAGTTTCTACAGAGTCCTGGTAAAGGAGAGAGTCCGTGAAATAGTTCTCGACTTCCTTGAACGGATGCCTCTCGGCAATCAACGTTCGTATCTTCCCACTCCCGTTGTAACGCCCGCGCTCCCGCAGGTACGGGGACATTATGGCAACGTATATACGCGAGGTGAAAACACACTCACGAGTACGTTAAGCCTCAGTACAGGATAGGGCCTCCATATACATAAGAGTTCCAGCAGGAAATAAGTACAAGAATACCTGCAGAAAGGGGTTAGTGATCATAACAGATAGAAATACAGGAATAAAGAAGATAATAGGAACAAAGCACATAGATACCTATGAAGGAATCCCGATAGTAAAGTCTTCTATGTGAATCTAATGAACTAGCTGCCCGAATGATGACTCGGATCTCCAACCTGGGCACGCAAACCCAGGGTCGTCAGAAAGCGACCTAGTGAGTGGTAAAATGAAGGAGGAGGTAGTAATATATATTATAGTAATACAAACACGATACTAATATATAATACATGATGTTGTAATAGTGATACTATATAATAAGTATATAAGAAGCAGTAGGAATATATAGACATGTTATCTTTTAATACCATCACTACCTAGCCGTTATCATCGGGTCATATCTATAGTCGTATCCAGTTTATATAATAAGTACTGTTACCTAGTGGTGACGTGATAGAAAGGAACATGCTAGTGGTGACGTGATAGAAGTGAACATTCAGATGGCATATGCAACATAACCATCCTACTGTGTTGTGCATAGTGAGCAGATAGACAATGCAAAACAGAATAGAAGCAATGCAAAGTATACATGTACATGAGCAGTATGCCACCTCAGAAAGTGTAGCATAAAACAGGTAAAATAACAAGGCATACATGGCGCATCATAGTGAATAAATTAGCAGGAACAGTAACAAGTATAACTAAACAATAGTATACATGTATCATGCAAGTCATGTTATTTATACATAGTAGCAATCAGTACCACCTGGTATTTTAATCAATCTCTTCCAGTGTCCCATACCACTGACAGTTCATACTGGAGCCCGCACTCCAGTCGAACCCATCCGGACATGGCCTACGGGTACCATTATCCAAACGAGAGAGTGACCAAATAACAAGTGTTCCTGACGTCACTATTGTGTATACTGTTTTATTATGTTAATTGGAAACCCATGGTCGAGGAGCTCTAATCAGGTGGGTGTATCCCGTGCATACCCGGGACAACGACCTTATCAGACCCCTGGCTGCTGAGACTAGGACCAGCCCGCTAGGGCTGTAACATGTAACGGGATCTCAATGAGCTAAAACAATAACGAGAAACGGGAGCTCATGAGTAACAGACGGTAGCCAGCACTACTCCGTCCCCTGCAGTGGGACAAACAATGGATCCAGATATCCACCCGACAAGATCTAGTCAACCGTCAAGTCTCCCCATACCCAAATTATCTTTATTATCTATCACTATACAGTATAACAGGAACAAGTACGAGACATGGTACATGTAATATGATAATATGACATGAGCTCTGTTGATAGCACGAAACATGATAACGGGAAACGGGAAATGTAACGCCCCGATCCCGCAGGTACGGGGACGTTATGGCGACGTACATACGCGAGGTAAAAACACCCTCACGCGTACGTTAAGCCTCAGTACAGGACATAGTCTCCATATACATAAGAATTCCAGCATGAAATAAGTACAAGAATACCTACAGAAGAGGTTAGCGATCATAACAGATATGAAAAAGAGGAACAAATAAGATAACAGAAATAAATCACTAAGATACCTATGAATAGTCCCGATGAGGAATCTCCCGTGTGACTCCAAGGCACTCTCTGAAGCTACGGTAACTCGAATCTCCAACCTGGGCATGCAAACCCAGGGTCGTCAGAAAGCGACCTAGTGAGTGGTAAAATGAAGGAGGCAGTAATATATACAATAGTAATACAAGCATGATAATAATATAATACATAATGTTGGACTAGTGATACCAGATAATAAGGATATAATAAGTAGTAGAAATAGATAAACATGTCATCTTTTATTACCACCACTACCTAGCCGGTTACCATCGGGTCATGTCTCTAGTCGTGTCCAGTTTGTATAATAATTACTGATGTCTAGTGGTGACGTACTAGAAGTGAACATGCTCGTGGTGACGTGATAGAAGTGAACATGCAGATGTGCATATGCAATATACCCATAATACGGCGTCGTGCATATCTGCAAGGAATACAGGAAACAGAATATATGCAATGCAACATGTACATGAGTAGGATGCCACTACAGAAAATATAACATGTACCAGGTATAGCAACAACATATACAAGTAATATGATAGCGGATAAATGATCAGGTACAGTAACAAGTACAACGAAACAATAGTTTACATGTATCAGGCAAGTCATGTTATTTATACAATAGTAGCAATCAGTACCGCCTGCTATTTTAATCAATCTCTCCCAGTGTCCCATACCACTAGTAGTTCATACTGGAGCCGCACTCTAGTCGAACCCATCCGGACATGGCCTACGGGTACCATTATCCAAACGAGAGAGTGACCAAATAACAAGTGTTCCGATGTCACTATTATGTATACTGTTTTATTATGTTAATTGGAAACCCATGGTCGAGGAGTTCTTATCGGGTAGGTGTATCCCGTGCATACCCGGGATCACGGCCTTTATCAAACCCCTGGCTGCTAAGACCAGAGCCCTCCGCTAAGAGGGGAACAATAATCAAGTAACAAGAGCTCATGGAGCAATTGGTAGGTAGCACTACCATCCCCTGCAGTGGGAGAACAATATGGATCCAGTACATCACCCGATAAGATCTAATCAACCGTCGAGTCTCCCCCATACCCCAGTTAAATTTATGATCTGATATGTCAAGTATACAATGAATAAATACAGTACATGATACGGGTAACATGATAACTGGACCTGAGCTCTGTTGATAGCATAGAACAATATAACGGGAATGAGAACAATATAACAGGAATAATATAACGGGAAACGGGAACAATAGATGTGGGATTCCACATGTCGCATATCAACAGCTCTCATGTCCAGTAACGTGAAATCCATATCAGTAACAGGACACAATCATATAACATGAATACGGGAACATGGAACAATAATACATGTAATAAGCATGATGATCCATACGACAAGAAGATAGAAACAACACAGACATATGTAACTGTACGATGTACGCATGACAGAAATGTGTATGATGATCATGCTAATATGAAATGCAGTAGCCCGTGCAGTGATATGCCGAGAATCCATGTAACGAGGATAACAATACATTACATAACGGTATCGGTGGGCTATGCCTACGAAATAACAAGTGTGCCGTGTCATAGTGTAACGCCCCGATCCAAAGGATATGGAGACGTTATGGCGACGTACATACGCGAGGTGAAAACACGCTCACGCGTACGTTAAGCCTCAGTACAGTACATTACCTCCATATAGTCATGAGTTCCAGCATGAAATAAGTACAAGAATACCTGCAGAAAGAGATCAGCGATCATAACAGAAATGAATAATAGGGACAAATAAGATAACAGAAATAAATCACCAAGATACCTATGAAGAGTCCTGATGAGGAATCTCCTATGTAACTCCAAGGCACGATCTGATAATACGATAACTCCGATCTCCAACCTGGGCACGCAAACCCAGGGTCGTCAGAAAGCGACCTAGTGAGTGGTAAAATGAAGGAGGAGGTAGTAATATATATTATAGTAATACAAACACGATACTAATATATAATACATGATGTTGTGCTAGTGATACTATATAATAAGTCGATCTTTTAATACCATCACTACCTAGCCGGTTATCATCGGGTCATATCTATAGTCGTATCCAGTTTATATAATAAGTACTGTTGCCTAGTGGTGACGTGATAGAAAGGAACATGCTAGTGGTGACGTGATAGGAGTGAACATGCTAGTGGCGACGTGATAGACGTGTACAGGCAGATGGCCTATGCAGTGTAATCACTATACGGTGTGGTGTATATACAGTAGTGATGTCTGCTCTACAGTAAGCATCATATATGCAATGCAGAACATGCGTCGTATGCCATGCAATGCAGAACATGCGTCATATGCCATCACAGACAGTATAACATATGCCAGGTAAAGTAACAAGTATACAAGTAACATGATATCGGACAAAGTATCATGAACAGTAACAAGTACATCTACACAATAGTATACATGTATTAGGCAAATCATGTTCTTTAGACAATAATAACAATCAGTACCACCTGATATTTTAATCAATCTCTTCCAGTGTCCCATACCACTGGCAGTTCATACTGGAGCCCGCACTCCAGTCGAACCCATCCGGACATGGCCTACGGGTACCATTATCCAAACGAGAAAGTAACCAAATAACAAGCGTTCCCGACGTCACTATTGTGCATACTGTTTGATTATGTTAAATGGAAACTCATGGTCGAGGAGCTCTTATCGGGTGGGTGTATCCCGTGCATACCCGGGACAACGGCCTTAAACAGACCCCTGGCTGCTGAGACCAGGGCCCTCCGCTAAGAGGGGAGCATGAATCAAGTAACAAGAGCTCATGGAGCAATTGGTAGGAAGCACTACCGTCCCCTGCAGTGGAAAAACAATATGGATCCAGTACATCACCCGATAAGATCTAATAAACCGTCAAGTCTCCCCCATACCCCAGTTAGCTTTATGATTTGATATGTCAAGTATACAATGAATAAATACAGTACATGATACAGGTAACATGATAACTGGACCTGAGCTTTGTTGATAGCAGAGAACAATAAAACGGGAAACGGGAACAATATAACATGAACAATATAACGGGAAACGGGAACAATAGATGTGGGATTCCCACATATCGCATATCAACAGCTCTCATGTCCAGTAACGAGAATATCCATATCAATAACAGGAAGCACTCATATAACATGAATACGGGAACATGGAACAATAATACATGTAATATGCACGGTGATCCATATGACAAGAAGATAGAACCAACACATGCATGCACACTTGTGTGGTGAGTATATGTAGCAGTGTTGCCTGTGAAACGAGTATCCGTGAAGTGGTACATGTAGTGTGACGGGTCATAGTAGCGGTGCAACATGTACATGTAATAACAATGGTCAGTGACTAGTATCATGTACGGTGAACTACAGTATCCGTGTAATGATATCTGTGTCCTTGTGGAACATAGATGTGTAGCTATCATCCGTGTAATATCTCTGTGATAATACATATAATAACAGGAATCAGTGTATCCGTGACCTGACAGTATCCGTGTAATCTATCTGTCATAATAGTGGCCAGTGTATAATGGAATATCATGTCTAGTGAACTACCGTAGCCGTGTAATGAGGATACTAGTGCATGAAATAACGGTGTCCAATATTCCTATATCGTGATATTGTATCGAGTACCGTGGATCAGTATATAGATGATGATAGTTATCTAACTGTTATTGATTGGTAGTCAAAAGTGCATTTTTATTATCATATTTACCATCACATTTTCATATTTATTCATTTAATTCTGCACATTTATTAATAATTAGTAATTTATTGTGTGCAGGCCTCGAATTGTTATTTTAGCAATAAATAAAGCCTAAAGAGCCCAAAAGCCCAGATCCAAGCCCATGTTTGAAGCCCAGGTGAAAAAGCGCAAATACAAAGAGTCAAAATGCAAATACAAGGGCTAAAAGTTGCAAATATCAGAAATTAGGGAAGGATAGACTTCTATCTAACCCTAAACACATGCAGGATGAGGATAAAAGGCCAAGATAAAAAGAAAATTCGTGGGAAGAAAATTTGAAGAAATCTGGATTAAGAGTAACTTGATTACCAAGTTATCTCGAAAATCCAGATTAAAAGGCCAGGATCAAAATTCCAGAAGCAGAAGCCCACAGGGACGGACCAGGAGAGGCCACGCGCCAAAGCGCGTAGCCAGACGTCACCAGAGTGCCGCGGATCCGCGGCAAAAGCCGCGGAAACGCGGCACTTTGATCTTATCCATGGACCAGATTTCGTGGAGGTGTTTTGATGGGACTCTACTTCCTTCTGCCCTATAAATATCACCTGCATTGCAACGTAAAGGGTGTCCAGCGTCCAGCAAAGGGCCAAAAGCTAGGGTTTTTTAGGTTTTAGGTTAGATTCCATTGTAAATTTTATTTTCTTTTTGTGAAAGCTGAGAGGAGATGTTGCATTCATGGAGGAAGGGATCCTCTTGTACCGATGGTGACAGCCGGTGTAAGTTGTAAATTTTCCTCCATTGTTTAAATCAAATCAAAGCTTGTTTTGTTATTTTTATGTTTTATTGTGTCTCTATCTTTGTCTATCATTGTTTTTCTATTTTTGGTTTATGACATTGTTTCTTTCTCTAACGTCTTGCTCTCCATGAGAACCAATCGCTTCGAGACTACCTAGCCGAAGAAGGAACCTTGATGGCCTATGGCGATGAACAGGTCTTCATAGTTGCTTTTTATTCCCTAGTTGCTTTTTATTCCATAGTTAAGAAGGCGGACGATCCTATATGCCATGCTTGTACGCCTTCTAAGAAAGGTAAATCATCGCAACGGTTCAAACGGTATGCAGACTGAAGAGGTAATCTTTCTTTCTTTTCTTCCTTTAGTTTAGATCCACATCTTCCTAAATTCTTCTTTTCTACCGATTCACTGTAAATACCACCCATTGTAAATACCATCGTGACTAACAAAATAACTAAAAAAGATAAATTTTTAGAGAAACTTGCTTAACGCTTCCATCGCAGTCCCTCCCTGAGGATCACGACCCGCATAGCCCTGCTACCGCGGATTAGAACTGATTCCTCGCACGATCTATTCTTAATCTAATATTCTAATTTTCGTGTGCAGGAAAAAATCAGTTTTTATTAACTTATTCTTTATTCTTTTCTGTTGCAGGTTACAGGTGAAGAAACAGGATTTTTGCAACTGCAGTAACATATAAGTGGACCTGGGCCTCTGCTCCAGAAAGCAGAGCCCAGGATCCCTCCAAATTGCCGCAGAAACGCGGCCAAAGCCGCGGATCTGCGGCAAGGAGGAGTTCACTCCTGACATTTTTCTGCAGGGTCTTCAGCTCTGCAAAATACAGCTTCTGCAATACTTATCTTCCTGTATTATTCACCATATACCTGCTAATTTAATCAACAGTAAAAAATTGGTTGTAATTAAAAATTGTTTAGACAATTGCATTCTAGGCACGTGTCTTTCAATTCTTTTACTTTTACTGTTGAAGAGTGCTGGAGGCAAGGTACGTACGCATTGCATGTAGAATAGGATTCATCTCTTGGTTGATTTTCTGCTTTGAGTGATTCTTATCTATTTATCTTGTACACTTGCACTAATTCATCTTAAGGGCATAACCCATTAACAAGATAAGGTGGGGATTTCATCACCCTTCCTTAGCCCAAAAATCATATCCCGAGCACTCACTAACCCAAGCCTAACTTAAAAATTAGTAGACGTTGGCCCTAGGGACATCTCGGACTCAATAGGAGATTATCCTAAGGGGGAACGGTGTTGGAAGTTGACTCCTGCCAAATCAGTGTCTAGGAAGGGGATTGAGGGCCGAAAGCCCGAAGTGTGGTGGTTATTTAATTAAGGAACGTCTTTGACGGAAAACCTCCCACCACTCTTGCCCCGACCTGGCTGATTAACTTGTGGTCAAAGTCTGCACCCGACCTCCCGTGGAAAGTCTAACCAGTTAGGAGTCGTCTAGGTCATAGGTCTACCCTAACTTAGATTAGAATTTTTCTTTTTGTTTGTTTATTTGTTTTGTTTGTGTTGGTGTGATATGGCATATAATAATAATTCCAATTTTAATCCATATTACACCCCTAACTATTATTCGGATATTACCAACCCGGCATACCCTAACTTTGACCAATCTAGTGTGCCGGAATGGTCTTATCCGAATGAATATAACCCACACACTCCATCTTATGACTATAATCTTCATAATAATTTCAACTCGTCACAGAGTTCATGGGGTTTCGAGTCCCCCGAGTCTAATTCTCAACCTAATTGTCCTTCATATCCATCTAGTCCACATTCTTCCCAAAATTCATACTCAGATCCACCCATTCAGAATAGAAATCCATCTATCTTGGAAATGATGAGTAGGAATGAGTCCAAGCAAAATCACCATCAATTTTAGACATGATGATACGTGAGTCCACCGACTCACAAATTTATCACGATTACCCGTCCTATTTTCAAGTCCAATCAGAATATGATCCACCTATCGACTATGAAGGGATGCTAGCTGCCATGACTGAGGCTAAATTAGCCCGTGATCATGACATAGATTTGATGGTGGAATGCTTACACCGGCCGGCTGATTCTGATATCGATGACCACTTGATTAGAGCCGACGAACCAAGTTGCTTGGAACAACAAGTTTCTAATTCAGTACCATCTTGTGAACTTGCCGAAACTTCAAATTCTGATAATTTGGCAAGTTTTTCCTTTCCCGAATTAGAACTCGAATGTGACCTAGATTCTCAAATCTATGATCAAGTTCAAATTCCTGAATCATTATTGACTCCTGTTTTGTTACCCGACTTAGGTAATATTTTAGAGTCAGTTTTGATTCCCACATCTATCATTCCTGAACTAGAATCACCACCATTGAGTCACATTCCATTGTGGGAAGATGATTGTGGACTTGAGTTTCAATTTTTTGACTTGGACCCACTTCTCGAACTTAGCCCGACTCCTGAGCCCTTACTCGATTTGAGCTTCTTCCCTGAGTCGGTATTCGTTCCCGCACCTATAATGTCCAAGTCAATAATTCCATCCTTTCATTCTCCATTTTGGGACAAGGAGGTTGAGACAATTAACTCTGAAACTTATTATGAAATTTGGAAATTCGATGGGGTGAAAATTTTTAAAATAATTATACATATATTTTTGTGGGTTATGTAAGGAAAGTTTCTGGTGGGTTCCACCAAATTATCTGTTATCTTGATTGGGCCACATTTCGTGGACCAATTAGACCACCTCCGGAACCACCACCCTAAGGTAACTTCCGCCTTCCCTTGTTCTGTTTCATGCATATATGCATTCATTCATACATTGAGGACAATGCATGAGATAAGTGTGGGGGTGGGCTTTACTAACATACTAACATAGGTAGACACTAACAAAATTTGCTAATAAAAAAAAAAAAAAAAAAATTTATAAAAAGGAAGTATTTTGACTTATTTTTTGAAAGAAATCTAAGTTAGTTTTAAGGATTAGGAAAATCATGATTAGGATTTCTAAAGACTTGGTCAAAATAAATAAATTGTTTAAATTTTAGGTATAGGAGAGAAATTGAATAAATAATTAGTCTTGATTTTTACCTTAATGAATATTGCATACCTAATGCATATCTAGGATTCTAAGACAAAGACCCTTGTGCCTCATATATAAAAGAAAAAAGAAAAAATCACTAATTAAGCTGGATACATGTGCCTCAAGAAGCATAAGTATTCACGCCTAAAGGTGAATGCAAAAAAAAAAAATAATAAAAAAAAATAAAAATAAAAAAAAAAAAATAATACCTTAGTTTTGTGGCCTAGTTCACTCGAATTTGAGTCCGCGGGGTGTTTTCTCACCTGGTGCCCTAAGACCAACCGGTTTGGGAGTCATCGACTTTAAGTTCGCTACATGGGTGGATTAGAAAGTCCGAGGGAACTAAGGAAAAATTACTTAAATGTACTAACAAATCTAATAATCAATTAGTTAGGTATTAGGGCCTCAAGAAGCCTTGATACTTATACGAAAGAAAATTAGATGAGTTATACATGCCAAAAAAAATTAATATATTAACACATCTAATAGTCAATTAGTTAGGTATGAGGGCCTCAAGAAGCCTTGATACTTACATGAAAGAAAATTAGATGATGTTATAAAAATAATAAAGAGGCATGAGAGTCTAAGTTAAGGAATTCCTAGATTCACAAGGGTGCATATGACTTTTGGTAACGAAAAAGACTATATTAGAAATTCAATTTTAATCCTTACCTAAAATGAATAACAATTGACTTTATAAAGACTAGGTTTGAAGAATGAATAAAAATGAGGATCCTAAAACTTATAGACTACTTAGTCTCTTCAATAATAATTCAAATATTTTCCTTTTTATGGATTTTGTGGGTGCAATCCGCTGAAAACCCTCACGAGACAACACTCGTCCTCTAGGGTAACCTAGAGGTTTAACGGCTTGTTGCACATGCTAAGTGCAACCGTGATTCCTACGAAAGTGAGTTAGGTTAGATTAATTTTTCTTTTTCTTTGTTTTTACTCGAGGACGAGCAAAAAGATAAGTGTGGGGGTGTGATTGGTAGTCAAAAGTGCATTTTTATCATCATATTTACCATCACATTTTCATATTTATTCATTTAATTCTGCACATTTATTAATAATTAGTAATTTATTGTGTGCAGGCCTCGAATTGTTATTTTAGCAATAAATAAAGCCTAAAGAGCCCAAAAGCCCAGATCCAAGCCCATGTTTGAAGCCCAGGTGAAAAAGCACAAATACAAAGAGTCAAAATGCAAATACAAGGGCTAAAAGTTACAAATATCAGAAATTAGGGAAGGATAGACTTCTATCTAACCCTAAACACATGCAGGATGAGGATAAAAGGCCAAGATAAAAAGAAAATTCGTGGGAAGAAAATTTGAAGAAATCTGGATTAAGAGTAACTTGATTACCAAGTTATCTCGAAAATCCAGATTAAAAGGCCAGGATCAAAATTCCAGAAGCAGAAGCCCACAGGGACGGACCAGGAGAGGCCACGCGCCAAAGCGCGTAGCCAGACGTCACCAGAGTGCCGCGGATCCGCGGCAAAAGCCGCGGAAACGCGGCACTTTGATCTTATCCATGGACCAGATTTCGTGGAGGTGTTTTGATGGGACTCTACTTCCTTCTGCCCTATAAATATCACCTGCATTGCAACGTAAAGGGTGTCCAGCGTCCAGCAAAGGGCCAAAAGCTAGGGTTTTTTAGGTTTTAGGTTAGATTCCATTGTAAATTTTATTTTCTTTTTGTGAAAGCTGAGAGGAGATGTTGCATTCATGGAGGAAGGGATCCTCTTGTACCGATGGTGACAGCCGGTGTAAGTTGTAAATTTTCCTCCATTGTTTAAATCAAATCAAAGCTTGTTTTGTTATTTTTATGTTTTATTGTGTCTCTATCTTTGTCTATCATTGTTTTTCTATTTTTGGTTTATGACATTGTTTCTTTCTCTAACGTCTTGCTCTCCATGAGAACCAATCGCTTCGAGACTACCTAGCCGAAGAAGGAACCTTGATGGCCTATGGCGATGAACAGGTCTTCATAGTTGCTTTTTATTCCCTAGTTGCTTTTTATTCCATAGTTAAGAAGGCGGACGATCCTATATGCCATGCTTGTACGCCTTCTAAGAAAAGGTAAATCATCGCAACGGTTCAAACGGTAAGCAGACTGAAGAGGTAATCTTTCTTTCTTTTCTTCCTTTAGTTTAGATCCACATCTTCCTAAATTCTTCTTTTCTACCGATTCACTGTAAATACCACCCATTGTAAATACCATCGTGACTAACAAAATAACTAAAAAAGATAAATTTTTAGAGAAACTTGCTTAACGCTTCCATCGCAGTCCCTCCCTGAGGATCACGACCCGCATAGCCCTGCTACCGCGGATTAGAACTGATTCCTCGCACGATCTATTCTTAATCTAATATTCTAATTTTCGTGTGCAGGAAAAATTCAGTCAGTTATATACTACATGAAATAGTAGTGTCTACTAATATGGTGAACTAGTGGCCCGAGTGTCAATGGTCCATGAACATGATCTAATAGGCATCCAGTGTCACACTCTACGTCTATTAGGTATCAGGCATATTCTAAGTACGGTGTTGATTACAGTGTTTTAATATTAGCAACCAAGTTCAATCAATATAATAAAAAGACAATTTATAAAATAAAAACACTCACAAACTGGCCCTGGGAAAGTAGCTCTCTTCCCACGATCGCAACGGATCCAGAATCTTCCAAATCGGAGTCCGGATGCTCCCGATATCGCCTGAATACTAAATCATAACAAATAGGGTTAAATATGTAATAAAATATTTAAATGCAAATAAGAATATTAGCAGGGGTTTTCTGTAAAAGTACCTTTAATGGGTTTCGGATGCGGGTAGACGGGTTAACGGTCGGGTTTAGATCCAAACCCAAACCCATCACTTAATCTTTATTGGGTCGGGTTTAAACCCAACCCCACCCCAATACTGTTATTGGGTTCGGGTTATACCCGAACCCAATACCACAACAACAGCAGCAGCAGCTCTTGCTGCTGCTACTGTGAGCAGGCCGGCCAGCCTTGCTGGCCGGCGGCAGGAGGGGCCCGCCGGCGGCGGTCTCGGTCGCCGCCGGCGCGGCGGTGGTTCCGCCACGCACGCGCGCGAGAGAGGGGGAGAGAGAGAGAGGGTGAGGGAGAGAAACAATGAAAGGGGAGGAAGAAACAGAGCTAAGAAAAAGAAAGAAAAGAAGAAGAAAAAGAAGAAGGAGGAGGTGGCGCCGGCGGCGCCGGCCGGGGGGCGCGGCGGCGCCGGCCGTGGCTGGGGCGCGGCGGGCTGGCCTGGCTGCTGGCGGTGGTCAGGCCCCCGCCCCCTTGTGGGTGGTCTGTACAGAGAGAGGGATAGTGAGAGAGGGGAGAGGGGGGAGAGAGAGAGAATTCATTAGGCCCTAATTAGAGAGAGAGTGAGGAAAATAGAGAGAGGGAGAAGGGAATGGCGGTTGGGTTTGATTGAAAGAGGCGGTGGGGGATTTCTCTGGAGGGTTGGAGAAGAGGAAAGAAAAAGAAAGAAAGAAAATGAATTTAAATAATTAATTTAATATTATTTTAATAGGGTCAAATTTTGACTAGCTCCGAACGATACCCAAAAATTATAAAAAATAGAGAATATTATACTGAGATGTAATATGAAAACGGTTTGAAGAGATTCAATCCGGTTTGCAAATTAAAAATCCCGGAAGCTGTCGCCGATACGGGCGACACCGGTTTGGCCGGATTTTCGATAAATTCAGAAAAATCTCCAAAAATATCCAAACGTAGCTCATGTGATTCTAAGACATATGGTGAAAGCGGATTCTCAAAATCCAACTCCGTTTGTGAAAGAAAAATCGGAAGGCCGGTTATCGGTATCAGTCGACACCGACTACGGAGTTTTTCCAAAATAATCCAGAAAAAATCCAGAAAATCTTAAAAAATCTCAATATTAAAAAATAATTTTTGAAACTGAAATCAACTCAATCGGACTATCACAGAGGTCAAATCAATTTTTGTACGTCGTATCGCGTACTGATACAGTGATACGTACACCGGGGATCAGGGGGTTACACATAGTATCTGTGTAACATGCACAGTAATAACAGTGGTCAGTGTCTAATATCATGTACAGTGAACTACAGTATCTGTGTACTGATGATAACCATAATATGACCTGCGGTACTTAGCCGTATACTAGTGGAACATAGTTGTGTAACCATAATCCGTGTAACAGACATAAACGGTATCTAGCAGGTCTGTCTAGTGACCGTGTAGTCTCACAGCGTATCTGTAAATCAGTATATATGTAACATGACGGTGAACATAAGAGTGTACAAGAGTATGGTGACATAGTGGACCGGATGTCAGGGGTACATGAACATGACATAATAGGCATCCAGACAATCAACGTCTTTTAGTTATCAGGCATAATATCCATACAGTATTTATGACCGTGTTTTAATAGTGTTTACAATTTACCAGTAATCATGTTTTATGTAAAGAACGCGAGGTGAAAACACACTCACGAGTACGTTAAGCCTCAGTACAGGACAGGGCCTCCATATACATAAGAGTTCCAGCAGGAAATAAGTACAAGAATACCTGCAGAAAGGGGTTAGTGATCATAACAGATAGAAATACAGGAATAAAGGAGATAACAGGAACAAAGCACATAGATACCTATGAAGGAATCCCGATAGTAAAGTCTTCTATGTGAATCCAATGAACTAGCTGCCCGAACGATGACTCGGATCTCCAACCTGGGCACGCAAACCCAGGGTCGTCAGAAAGCGACCTAGTGAGTGGTAAAATGAAGGAGGAGGTAGTAATATATATTATAGTAATACAAACACGATACTAATATATAATACATGATGTTGTAATAGTGATACTATATAATAAGTATATAAGAAGCAGTAGGAATATATAGCCATGTTATCTTTTAATACCATCACTACCTAGCCGTTATCATCGGGTCATATCTATAGTCGTATCCAGTTTATATAATAAGTACTGTTGCCTAGTGGTGACGTGATAGAAAGGAACATGCAAGTGGTGACGTGATAGAAGTGAACATGCAGATGGCATATGGAACATAACCATCCTACTGTGTTGTGCATAGTGAGCAGATAGACAATGCAAAACAGAATAGAAGCAATGCAAAGTATACATGTACATGAGCAGTATGCCACCTCAGAAAGTGTAGCATAAAACAGGTAAAATAACAAGACATACATGGCGCATGATAGTGAATAAATTAGCAGGAACAGTAACAAGTACAACTAAACAATAGTATACATGTATCAGGCAAGTCATGTTATTTATACATAGTAGCAATCAGTACCACCTGGTATTTTAATCAATCTCTTCCAGTGTCCCATACCACTGGCAGTTCATACTGGAGCCCGCACTCCAGTCGAACCCATCCGGACATGGCCTACGGGTACCATTATCCAAACGAGAGAGTGACCAAATAACAAGTGTTCCCGACGTCACTATTGTGTATACTGTTTTATTATGTTAATTGGAAACCCATGGTCGAGGAGCTCTAGTCAGGTGGGTGTATCCCGTGCATACCCGGACAACGGCCTTATCAGACCCCTGGCTGCTGAGACTAGGACCAGCCCGCTAGGGCTGTAACATGTAACGAGATCTCAATGAGCTAAAACAATAACGGAAAACGGGAGCTCATGAGTAACAGACGGTAGCCAGCACTACCCCGTCCCCTGCAGTGGGACAAACAATGGATCCAGATATCCACCCGACAAGATCTAGTCAACCGTCAAGTCTCCCCTATACGCAAATTATCTTTATTATCTATCACTATACAGTATAACAGGAACAAGTACGAGACAGGGTACATGTAATATGATAATATGACATGAGCTCTGTTGATAGCACGAAACATGATAACGGGAAACGGGAAACAATAGCTGTGGGAGTCCACACATTGTATATCAACAGCTCATGTATCCAGTAACGGGAATATCGATATCAGTAACGGGAAACAAGCATATAACAGGAATACGGGGATATCATGGCACAATAATCCAAACGAGAGAGTGACCAAATAACAAGTGTTCCCGATGTCACTATTGTGTATACTGTTTTATTATGTTAATTGGAAACCCATGGTCGAGGAGTTCTTATCGGGTAGGTGTATCCCGTGCATACCCGGGATCACGGCCTTTATCAAACCCCTGGCTGCTAAGACCAGAGCCCTCCGCTAAGAGGGGAACAATAATCAAGTAACAAGAGCTCATGGAGCAATTGGTAGGTAGCACTACCATCCCCTGCAGTGGGAGAACAATATGGATCCAGTACATCATCCGATAAGATCTAATCAACCGTCGAGTCTCCCCCATACCCCAGTTAAATTTATGATCTGATATGTCAAGTATACAATGAATAAATACAGTACATGATACGGGTAACATGATAACTGGACCTGAGCTCTGTTGATAGCATAGAACAATATAACGGGAATGAGAACAATATAACAGGAACAATATAACGGGAAACGGGAACAATAGATGTGGGATTCCACATGTCGCATATTAACAGCTCTCATGTCCAGTAACGGAAAATCCATATCAGTAACAGGACACAATCATATAACATGAATACGGGAACATGGAACAATAATACATGTAATAAGCACGATGATCCATACGACAAGAAGATAAAAACAACACAGACATATGTAACTGTACGATGTACGCATGACAGAAATGTGTATGATGATCATGCTAATATGAAATGCAGTAGCCCGTGCAGTGATATGCCGAGAATCCATGTAACGAGGATAACAATACATTACATAACGGTATCGGTGGGCTATGCCTACGAAATAACAAGTGTGCCGTGTCATAGTATCTGTGTAACATGCACATGTAATAACAGTGGTCAGTGTCTAATATCATGTACAGTGAACTACAGTATCCGTGTACTGATGATAACCATAATATGACCTGCGGTACTTAGCCGTATACTAGTGGAACATAGTTGTGTAACCATAATCCGTGTAACAGACATAAACGGTATCTAGCAGGTCTGTCTAGTGACCGTGTAGTCTCACAGCGTATCTGTAGATCAGTATATATGTAACGTGACGGTGAACATAAGAGTGTACAAGAGTATGGTGACATAGTGGACCGGATGTCAGGGGTACATGAACATGACATAATAGGCATCCAGACAATCAACGTCTTTTAGTTATCAGGCATATTATCCATACAGTATTTATGACCGTGTTTTAATAGTGTTTACAATTTACCGGTAATCATGTTTTATGTAAAGAACGCAACCAAGCTCAATCAATATGATCAAAAGATAATTCATAAAATAAACACTCACAAACTAGCCATGCGAAGGTAGCTCTCTTTTCCACGATCGCAACGAATCTAGAATCATCCAAATCGGAGTCCGGATGCTCCCGATATCGCCCGAACGCTAAAAGTAATGGAAATGGGTTAAATATGTAAATAATAATATTGAAAATGCAAATACTGAAAAGTGACAGGGGGTTTTCTGTAAATTACCTGTAATGGGTTCTGGAGCAGGTTAACGGGCTGGGTTTGGATCCGATAACCCGAACCCAATACTTAAGTTAACTGGTAATGGGTTAATGGATTTAACCCAATAGTTAGGTGGATAATGGGTAGTGGCTAAGAGGTTTATTGGGTTTGGGTTTTACCCAAACCCAATAAGGACATAACAGCAGCAGCAGCAGCTTCTTGCTGCTGCTGCGTGGGCTAGCCGGCCAACAAGGCTGGCCGGCGACGGCGGGGGCCCGCCGGCGGCGATCCCGGCCGCCGGCGGCGCGGCCGTCAGGCCGGGGAGAGAGAGATATAGAGATAGAGAGAGGGAGGAGAAAGAGAAAGAGGGGAGAGAGAGAGGTTTACAGAGAGAGGGGAAAGGAAGAGGAAACAGGGAGAAATAGAGAGGGGCGGCGGCGGCCAAGGCTGGGGGCGGCCGCCGGCGTTGCGCCGGGCCGGGGCGCGGCAGCGCTCGGGCGGCGCCTGCGGCGCGTGGCCCGGGGGCACGGCGGTGGAACGCCGGCCACCGACCGCGGGCGTGGGTCAGACCGCCGACTGACCTAGAGAGAGAGGGAGTAAGAGAGAGAGAGTGTGAGAGTGAGAGAGAGAATTAGGAGAGAGAGTTAGGAGGAGAGATAAAGAGTGAGATTGGGGTTTATAGGGGAGGAGAGAGAAGAGGCGGTTGGCTAATGGCGGTGATGGGTTAAGGCGGTGGAGAAGCTTGGAGAAGGGTGGAGAAAAAGAAAGAAGAAAAGAAATAGAAAAGAATTAGAAAAAGTAATTTAAATATTATTTTAATAGGGTCAAATTTTGACTAGCTCCGAACGATACCAAAAATTACAGAAAATAGGAAATATTATCCTGAGATGTAATATGAAGACGGTTTGAAGGAATTATATCCGGTTTGCAAATTAAAAATCTTGGAAGATGACGCCGGCACTGGGCGACATCGGTTTGGCCCGATTTTCGATAAATTAAGAAAATTCCCCAAAAATACCCTAACGTAGAAAATATGATTCTAAGACTTATAGTGAAAGAGGATTTTCAAAATATAACTCCGTTTGTGAAATAAAAATCGAAAGGCTAGTTATCGGTATCGGTCGACACCGACTACGGAGATTTTCCAAAATAATTCAGAAAAATTTCAGAAAATCTTGAAAAATCTAAAATATTAGAAAATAATTTTTGAAACAGAAATCAGCTCAATCGGACTACTACGGAGGTCAAATCAATTTTGTACGTCGTATCGCGTACTGATACGTGATACGTATACCAGGGATCAGGGGTTACAGGAAACAATAGCTGTGGGAGTCCACACATTGCATATCAACAGCTCATGTATCCAGTAACGGGAATATCAATATCAGTAACGGAAAACAAGCATATAACAGGAATACGGGGATCATGGCACAATAATACATGTAATATGCACGGGGATCCATATGACAAGAATAGAGAAACCATATATGCATGTGTAACAGTGATATGCCGAGAATCCATGTAACGATGATAACAATATATTTCATAACGGTATCCGTGTAGTGGTGCATCTATATATCGGTGGGACATGAATACGAAATAAGAGTGTGACGTGTCATGTAATAACAGTGGTCAGTGTCTAATATCATGTATAGTGAACTACAGTATCCGTGTAATGATGATAACAATAATATGAAATGCGGTACTTATCCGTGTACTAGTGGAACATAGATGTGTAGCTATAATCCGGTTTGCAAATTACAGAAAATAAGAAATATTATCCTGAGATGTAATATGAAGACGGTTTGAAGAAATTATATCCGGTTTGCAAATTAAAAATCTTGGAAGATGACGCCGCACCGGGCGACACCGGTTGGCCCGATTTTCGATAAATTTAGAAAATTCCCCAAAAATACCCTAATGTAGAAAATATGATTCTAAGACCTATAGTGAAAGCGTATTCTCAAAATATAACTCAGTTTGTGAAATAAAATCGAAAGGCCAGTTATCGGTATCGGTCGACACCGACTACGGAGATTTTCCAAAATAATTCAGAAAAAATTCCAGAAAATCTTGAAAAATCTAAATATTAGAAAATAATTTTTGAAACAAAAATCAGCTCAATCGGACTACTACAGAGGTCAAATCAATTTTGTACGTCGTATCGCGTACTGATACGGTGATACGTACACCAGGGATCAGGGGGTTACAGGAAACAATAGCTGTGGGAGTCCACACATTGCATATCAACAGCTCATGTATCCAGTAACGGGAATATCAATATCAGTAACGGGAAACAAGCATATAACAGGAATACGGGGATATCATGGCACAATAATACATGTAATATGCACGGGGATCCATATGACAAGAATAGAGAAACCATATATGCATGTGTAACAGTGATATGCCGAGAATCCATGTAACGATGATAACAATATATTTCATAACGGTATCCGTGTAGTGGTGCATTTATATATCGGTGGGACATGAATACGAAATAAGAGTGTGACGTGTCATGTAATAACAGTGGTCAGTGTCTAATATCATGTATAGTGAACTACAGTATCCGTGTAATGATGATAACAATAATATGAAATGCGGTACTTATCCGTGTACTAGTGGAACATAGATGTATAGCTATAATCTGTGTAACATATCTGCATAGCACTAGTACATGTAATAACGGTAGTCCGTGTATCATGTAATACCATGTCCTGTGAATTACAGTAACGGTGTCTAGCATGCATGTCTAGTGACAGTGTAGTGTCATAGCGTATCTGTGGATCAGTAGACATGTGACCATAGTTATCTAACTGTGATATAATATATGAAATAATAGTGTACAAGAATATGGTGATATAGTGGTCCACGTGTCAGTGGCTGTGCCGGTATGATGACTGTGTCCGAGTTGTCTATGTCCGTATTTATTGTGATTATTATTACATCACTAAATCAGGAAATACCTTTATGCCTATTACAATGAGTTTCCAATAATTACAAGTTAATAATTAATAATTACCGTATTTTACCCATAATCAAGATCTATCAATCACTTTCACTAAACATGATAAAATAATTTATAAAAGAAAAATACTCACAAACTGGCCATGGGAAGGTAGCTCTCTTTCCCACGATCGCAACGGATCCAAAATCGTCCGAATCGGAGTCCGGATGCTCCAGATATCACCCGAACGCTAAAAATCATCAAAATAGGTTAAATATGTAAATAAAAATATTGCAACTGCCAATACTGAAATGTAGCAGGGAGTTTTTTTGGAAAATTACCTTCATGAGTTGGATGCGGGTAGACGGGTTAACGGGTCAGGTTTAGATCCAAACCCAAACCAATTAACTTAAGTAAATGGGTATAGGGTAATTGGGTTTTGGGGTAACGGGTTAATGGGTTAATGGGTTAATGGGTTTGGGTTTTACCCAAACCCAATCAAGGAAACATAACAACAACAGCAGCAGCTTGTTGCTGCTGCTCCTGCGCGGACCGGCCGGCCAGCTGAGCTGGCCGGCGGCGCTGGCCGTCCTGCCGCGGCGATCCAGCTCCGGCCGAGAGAGCGTGAGAGAGAGAGAGGGTGAGGGGGAGAGAGAGGAAAAGAGAGAGGAAGAGGGTTTTACAGAACAAGGAGAGGAGAAGAAGAAGAAGAAGAAGAAAAGAAAAGAAAAGAAGATGGGGCGCGACCGCCGGCCGGGCTGGGGCGCGGCGGCGCCGGCCGTGGGCGCGCGGCCGGAGGGAGACGCCGGGCTGGGGGCAGCCGGGCAGCGGGCGTGGGTCAGACCCACCCCCGGCCAGCACCCGTGAGAGAGGGGAGTGAAATTGATGAGAGAGAGAGAATAAATGGGGAGGAGAGAGAGAGAAATGGGGAGTTTTAGAGAGAAATAGAGAGAGAGTGAATTTAAAGAAGGAGAGAGAGATGGCGGTGGAGTTTTGGATGGGTTCGTTTGAATGACAAAGGCGGTGGGGAGGAAGATTGTAGAAAAGAAAAGGAAAGGAGAAAGAAAGAAATTAAAGAGTAATTAAATAATATTATTTTAATGGGTCAAAAGTTGACTAGTTCCGAACAAATCCAAAAATTATAGAAAATAGAGAATATTGTCCGGAGACGTAATGTGAACACGGTTAGACGAAATTCTATCTGGTTTGCTAATTAAAAATCCTGGAGTGTATCGCCGATACCGGGCGATACCTGATTGGGCCGATTTTCGATAAATTCAGAAAAATCCTCAAAAATATCCGAACGTAGATAATACGATTCTAAGACACATGGTGAAAGCGGATTCTCCAAATTCTACTCCGTTTGTGAATTAAAAATCGGAGAGCCGGTTATCAGTGTCGGTCGACGCCTACTACGGAGATTTTCCAAAATAATCTAGAAAAATTCCAAAAAATCCTGAAAAATCTAAAATATTAGCAATAAGACCTGAACTGAAATTGGTTCAATTTGACTATCAGGAAGGTCAAATCAATTTTGTACGTCGTCTCGAGTACCGATACTGTGATACGTACATCAGGGATCAGGGGGTTACATTTCTCCCCACCTTACAAAAAATTTTGTCCTCGAAATTTCAATGCAGTTAGGAGAACAAGGTTTACACTCCAAGACCTAAATGTTATGGGCCTACAACGCTTCTGCTGCGCTACTCTAATATCTAGAAGGAACTCGGGATGGAGAAGTATTGTAGTGAACTAACACTAATAGATTGGAAGCAAGAAGCTGAAAAGAAAGCAAGAAGGAAATCGGAAATTCTGATTGACAACTATAAGAAAGGAATAGGACATAGAATGAATTGTAAATAACATGGTAGTCTTGTACTCGCTGCTGGAATCCCAAATTCGGTTAATCTGACCCTGATTGTACTGTTGGTTAGAGCCCAAGCATAGACCCAGGTGGTTACCCACACTAGGTATGAACCTAGGCTCTGATACCACTCTGTAACGCCCCGCTCCCGCAGGTAAGGGGACATTATGGCGACGTACATACGCGAGGTGAAAACACACTCACGAGTACGTTAAGCCTCAGTACAGGACAGGGCCTCCATATACATAAGAGTTCCAGCAGGAAATAAGTACAAGAATACCTACAGAAAGGGGTTAGTGATTATAACAGATAGAAATACAGGAAATAGGAGATAACAGGAACAAAGCACATAGATACCTATGAAGGAATCCCGATGGTAAAGTCTTCTATGTGAATCCAATGAACTAGTTGCCCGAACGATGACTCGGATATCCAACCTGGGCACGCAAACCCAGAGTCGTTAGAAAGCGACCTAGTGAGTGGTAAAATGAAGGAGGAGGTAGTAATATATATTATCGTAATACAAACATGATACTAATATATAATACATGATGTTGTAATAGTGATACTATATAATAAGTATATAAGAAGCAGTAGGAATATATAGACATGTTATCTTTTAATACCATCACTACCTAGCCGTTATCATCGGGTCATATCTATAGTCGTATCCAGTTTATATAATAAGTACTGTTGCCTAGTGGTGACGTGATAGAAAGGAACATGCTAGTGGTGACGTGATAGAAGTGAACATGCAGATGGCATATGCAACATAACCATCCTACTGTGTTGTGCATAGTGAGCAGATAGACAATGCAAAATAGAATAGAAGCAATGCAAAGTATACATGTACATGAGCAGTATGCCACCTCAGAAAGTGTAGCATAAAACAGGTAAAGTAACAAGGCATACATGGCGCATGATAGTGAATAAATTAGCAGGAACAGTAACAAGTAAACTAAACAATAATATACATGTATCAGGCAAGTCATGTTATTTATACAATAGTAGCAATCAGTACTACCTGGTATTTTAATCAATCTCTTCCAGTGTCCCATACCACTGGCAGTTCATACTGGAGCCCGCACTCCAGTCGAACCCATCCAGACATGGCCTACGGGTACCATTATCCAAACGAGAGAGTGACCAAATAACAAGTGTTCCCGACGTCACTATTGTGTATACTGTTTTATTATGTTAATTGGAAACCCATGGTCGAGGAGCTCTAGTCAGGTGGGTGTATCCGTGCATACCCGGGACAACGGCCTTATCAGACCCCTGGCTGCTGAGACCAGGACCAGCCCACTAGGGCTGTAACATGTAACGGGATCTCAATGAGCTAAAACAATAACGGGAAACGGGAGCTCATGAGTAACAGACGGTAGCCAGCACTACCCCGTCCCCCTGCAGTGGGACAAACAATGGATCCAGACATCCACCCGACAAGATCTAGTCAACAGTCAAGTCTCCCTCATACCCAAATTATCTTTATTATCTATCACTATACAGTATAACAGGAACAAGTTTGAGACAGGGTACATGTAATATGATAATATGACATGAGCTCTGTTGATAGCACAAAACATGATAACGGGAAATGGGAAACAATAGCTGTGGGAGTCCACACATTGCATATCAACAGCTCATATATCCAGTAACGGGAATATCAATATCAGTAACGGGAAACAAGCATATAACATTGGACGGGTATCATTGGCATTGAACCCATAAATGGTAGTCTGGGTGGCGCTTAACCGGTGGGTAGGAATCCCTAAATGTTGCATGACCCGGCGAGGCATAATGCTCAGCGCGGACCCTGAATCTACCTGAATACGGCTTACTTCAGATGATCCGATATACCCTGTGAAGTATAGGGGTCGATCATATTTCCCCTTAACCTGCATATCATTTGCTGTGAAAGTGATGCAGGGAGTATTTTGGGATGCTTGGAGGCAATCCTCTACATCTTCCTCCTGTGGTCTGACCGGTACCTTGGTCATGAAAACCTCAGCATTAGCGAGAGCCTCCCTTAAAGCTTCTCTGGTTGACTTCGATAGCCTTAGGAGCTCGTAAAGAGTGATTCGGGCTGGGATATTGGCCAGTTAAGTTAGGACGTCAAAGCGGTAAGGTGTTGTGGATCCTTCCGCGATGTCTTTTGAGAGAGCTTCGGAAAACCGAAGCTCCTTCTGTCTCACCATGGGTTGTTTTGTGGAGGGCTTGGCTGACTCTCTAGCGGCTTTTGGAGGAGTTGCCGCCATTTCGTCATACTTTTTCAAATATGACTGACGCGAGCGGGTTTCCACCACAAGTTGGTTGGGTTCTGCGGCGAGAACTATTGTTTCGTCTTCTGAATCAGTCTGTAACGCCCCGATCCGGAGGGTACGGAGACGTTACTGCGACGTATATACGCAGGTCAGAAATACCCTAACGTATATACGCTAAGCATCAATACAGGCAGGGGTCAGAGTACGGAAGCACAGTGGTAATAAACAATCCAGCAATAATAACACCAGTACACAGTTATCACAAGGCATGATATAATATCTCAAGAATACATGATCACTAGGAAGCATAAAAGTAGGATGCACAATATGAAATACTGGAAAGTACTCACGAGTGGCAAGATGAAAATCTCGCGAGCCAATCAAGGAAGACTGGAAGAAAGAGGGTCCAGATAGGTAGTTGCTAACCACACTCCCGCTGCGCCACTCTGATCAAGTGTAGAAGGCCGCCACAGTCCAGACTCTAGGATCTGGACATGAGAATCCAGGGTTGTTAGCAACCCCAGCGAGTACAAAGAATAAAGCCAGATGGCGTGCATAAGAGGCACACGTGTACATGATCAGGTGATGTGGTCCAGGCATGCAGGTACAGGAAATGACAAGTAATAAAAGGAAAATGACAGTAAATCCGAGATCAAGTAAATTCATGTATATCAGTAAATCTGAATCGGAAAGCATGCATGAAATACGGTGTAGAGAGTATAGTAACATAATCATGCGACATATATGGAAAACATGTGATAAATACACTAAACATGCGATAAATAAGTATGGACAATTCAAGTTGTATAAGCTCGGATTATGGATTCATGGGGTGATACGTCAAGGGGATAATCCAAACAAGGAAACCTCATCTATATACCACATATCCGATGTCACCATCATCTGAATTTATACAACTTGAGTTGCCCTCAGAGTAACAGACTAGAGTGTGTCAGTAGTAATCATTGTGCCACATATATCATTTGCCATAATGCAGGGTGTCAACTCAGAACATAATACTGTAACTGGGGAATATAAAAGTATATCATTTTAATTAATCCAGTAATAATAGTCAGTACCATCTGATATTTTAATCGCCTCCCTACCAGTGTCTCACATCACTGATAGTCCATACTAGAGTTCGTACTCTGTAGAACTTACCCGAGTCTGATATGTGAGTATCAGGACCCGAACAAAAGAGAGACCAAATATCACACGTTCCTAACATTACTACTGTTTGGTTGTTTTTATGTTATTCATCCGATTCATATGCTTTTGTATGTGCTAACCGCACACATACATCCACTTATGAATAAGATGAGTTATTATTTGGAAACTGATAAATCTGATGGCTCATATTTATAGTGGGTCCCATCTCAGCTAGGGACTATGCTCAGGAGTACAGGCTACTGCTTCCGGGACTTATCATTACGCGCCCCACACGACACTTCAGATTCAGGCTACTGCTTCCGGGGACTTATCATTACGCGCCCCACACGACACTTCAGATACCATTATAAATATGACATCAACCGGTGTCCATCAGTTTCCCCCACCCAGTGAAAGTTGAGTATTTTTATTATTTATATTGCCCAAAGATAATGTCCACAAGTGTATACAATATAATCATGATTATCCAACTACAGGGGTTAACAGGAGTGTAATATCAGGAGTATAATATCAGGAGTCACCCTTTTTCAGGGGTTCAGGAGTACAGGAGCTCAGGAGATACAGGAGTACAGGAGATACAGGAGTGCCAGATGTCTGGTCACGTAATTGTAATACCCCGTTCCCGGAATACGTACTTAGTTGCGTATTCAGATTTTTGGTCGTATTTTTTCGATTTGTTTCCTGTATTTATTCTGTATTATGAATTCCTTATATGACTGTTTTGTCTTGGATTTGGATTCGTGGATTCGGAGTCAGCCCTAGTCTGAACCGAAGGCCCGATCCTAGAGTATTACTCGATTTAGACATTCTGATGATTAGAATTGACCGATTTTAGTTTTAAATATCATTTTCCCATATTATATATTTTCTATGATTTTCTAGATTTTTCTGGAATTAAAATGAAAGTCTTCAAAACCGGTGTCGGCCAGTGCCGCTGACCGATTCCTGAATTTTTAATTCTCAAACAGTTTAGAATTCATGATGGTCCTTTAGGCTTTATTCCTTAGAATCATATTTTCTACCTACATTCTTTTTCTGAGGATTTTATGAATTTATGAAAATTCCACCGGAGTCGGTAGATAATTGGTTCCGGGATTTTTAGTTTTAAAACTATAAAGTATTTCTTAAAACGGATTTCACTATGATACTTAATATAATATTCTTGATTTTTGATAATTATTTCGGGTCGTTCCGAGATACTTGAATTTCGGACGATTCCGGTGTTTTCCCGAAAGATTTCAGCATCCACGACTCAGTTCCGGGAATCCGCCACTTCCATTATTTTCATCTTCTTTCCCAAGAAAATATCTTCTCATTATAATTTCTTTTCCATTTTTCCTTTTCCTTTATTTCTTTCCTTCCTCCACAAGCCTAGCTTTTCCTATTTTTCAAAATCCCAAAATTCCTTTTTCTCCCACCTACTTCCTCATTATTATCACTCCACCTCACCCTCTCTCATGGCCGGCCAAGTGTCCACTTGAGAGACACCTCACCTCCCCTTCTTTTTACACAAAACCCCTCACTTCCATTGGATTTGCATCTCCTTCATAAAACCCAAAACATATAAATGCTTTTCCTTTACATTTCTATTTCATTTTTCCTTTCTTCTCTCCACCATCTCTTCTCCACCAAAACCCTAACCTCCTTCAACTCCTCTTCATCTCCATCACCACAACAACAACCACAACTCCCAAGAGATCACCAAGGTCATCTTCCTCCTCCTTCATCACCATAGGAACCACCACCACAAGGTCATCTACAACTCCAAAGCCCCATCTTCTTCTTCATCAACAACTTCCATCACTACCACTCTTTTTGGTGAGTAATTTTCATCACCAAGGCTTGATAATTCTTAGTATACTTAAGTTTATCTATCATGTTCAATTGTGTCTTCAAATCCATGATTATTTAGCCATCAAACAAAACCTAGAAAATGTTCTGTTTGCTGTTTCCAGACGATTAGTCGACTAGACCTAGACATTAGTCGACTAACTTATTCTGTCCTGTGAAACACAATTCTAGGAAACACAGTATTAGTCGACTTACTTAGTTCCTAGTCGACTAGAGGCCCTTAGTCGACTACACCCTTGACCCTAGTCGACTAACCTTTCCTGAACCAGAAACCTTAACTCTCTGTATCTCAGATTTAGTCGACTTAACATAACTGTTAGTCGACTTGTCATGTCTGTTAGTCGACTACCCATGTGACCCTAGTCGACTAACCTTTTCCTGAAACAGAAATCCAACTCTCTGGAACACAGTATTAGTCGACTACCCCATCTTCCTAGTCGACTAACCCCTCTATTAGTCGACTACTCTTCCATCCTAGTCGACTAACTTTGCCTATCTGTCTTAGTTGATTCCCTTTCTTGAACTGAAACCTTACCCTCTAGACTTATATCATGTATAGGTATTACTTGACTTGTCATTTGACAAACATCATCTTACCTTCTCTTTTTCTCTCTCCTCTTCTCTCTACATATTTATATCAGGTTATGGCGCATCCCAAGCTTCCGTGGATTACGGCTCTTTCGGTGTTTGGAGTTTAGGCGAGTATTCTCACTCGCTACTTTCTTGTATGCGAGTAGTCTCGCTCTTCTCTATTTGAGTTTCCTGTTTTGTCGGATCGATAAGTATTTCGCTTCTTATTTCCATATTCATGTATTGCACTACAATGCTTATATTATGGTAGCTTCATCTTGTACTTGTACCATGCTTATGATATGCTTGTTTCTTCATCATATACCATGCGTGGCCGACCCTTCGTGGTCGTTGGACTTGGAGTCACTTCCATGTTATTACTTGCTATTATTTCAGACCTGTCAGTCGCATGCTTCCTTTTAACACATGTATATCACCTAACTTCCAGTATGTTATCACCTGACCACCTGACATGCCACTATCTGGCAAGACCATCTTGTTATGTCATGACTTACCCAGACTTATATCAATCCATTGTTATGCATGTTACTTGATATACATCACCATTTATCATGCTATCTCTTGACACCAAGCATGATACACCGATTCTTATAATTATCACGATAAAGGGAATGTAGTACCTGATTTCTGTTATGTACTGATCACTGTTATGTATTCTTGTTATGATATTGCTCATTCCCGAAATCTGATAATTATGTTCATAAGCTATAAAAAGGACAACTTGTATGGGGAATGGGAGGAAGTGATGGATGCCGGAATGATACCTTGCTTATAGTGATGGAAATGATATATGCGGCGGAAAGTTTTAGTGGGACTAAGGGCCCACATGTTTACTGTTAGGGGGACTTTGGGCCTCCAAACCGGTCCCAGGTGTATGGGAACCTTTGGACCATTAAACTGGTCCCAGGTGTATGTACCACTATAAGAAGCTCTGTCAGTTCTCCATCTACTTCCGTTAACAACCCTCGACTTGCTTATATATGGATGTATGTGGGTTGGCCGTAAACCAGGTCACATACCGAGATATATGGGTCAGACGAGTAATAATAATAATAGGTGTTTCCCGTGACCCCCAGTTATGATTACTGTTATGATTCCTGTTTTGATACCTGTTATGCACTCTTGTCACATCTGTTATGTATTCTTGTTATGACTACTTTGCAACTCTGATTCTATACGCTTAGATATTCGGTGGCATGAGATAACGGTATATAGATGAGGGTTTCCTTGTTTGGATTATTCCTTCGATGTACTAGTCTCATGGGACCGTAACCTAAGCGTATACAATCAATTTTGCTTGTGATCAGTTTTACTTCGGATTTCCTGTTTTACGATTGTTACGTTATACCCGTTCTATATATACTTCATTTGTGTTCTAACCCCCCTGTCTTCTGTACTTGACTCTTGTACTCACCCTTGGCTCGCCACCTGGCTTTTGCATCCTACTCGCCTGGGGAGTTTCACTGACTCCCCTGGATTCTCATGTCCAGGTTTCGGAGCTTGGAGCGTATGGGTTTCCTGTTGCTGCATCAGAGTGGCGCAGCGGTGTAGCGTGGACCCGGTTGACCTTTCAGAGTTCCATCCTTCCAGACCCCTGTGAGTCTCTCGAGTTTCCTTTTTAAACTCGTGAGTGCCCTTCTTCTATTCATACTTGTACACTCCTTGAACCTCGTCAGTGGCGGATCGATCAACGAGCTCCCCTTCCTCCGCAGACCCGTGGCCTCTGCTAAGTGATCTGGGAGCACGGACTAGAGGAGTTCTTCTTCAGCTATCTCTTCCTCCCTCAGTGCCTCAACGACAGCAGGGAGCTCTTCAGATCGAGAGACTTCGGTTGTCAAGTCTCTTCGAACCTTCTTCGGAGTGGGTTCAGCAGTGGGAGTAGAGCCTTGACGACGCTTGCTCACCGCCTGTCGAGACTTAGTTGCTTGCGGCTCTGCCCTAGACGCTTGTGGCTCCGCCCTTGGTGGTCGTGGCTCCATGGCTCGTGGCTCCCTTCTCATTCTTCGCCCGACCTCCTTTTGGGCCTTCAGGTACTGTTCTACGAGTTTCGTCGGCTTACTAGAATCCGTCCTTGCCTCGAGACTTGCATTGATGCTCTCGATGCATGAAGACGCCGGAGGAAAAAAGTCTGGGTTTGGATGGCCTGGGAGTACCAAGTGCAGAAGCTGAAACTCGTACGGCACTTGGGCCCTTCGAGAGGTAGACGGAAAGTTACTCCCGTCCCTCCAGCCACACTATAGTACCAGGCCCGAACACCCTCGAACAGGTCCCTTCAAAGGCGAGTCGAGCATTGGGGTTCCCGACATAGAGCTGATCATAGCCGAACTGTCGAGCGAAGCGATTCGGGATGTACGGCTCAATGGTGCATGACGTCCCTTGCCGGAAAAGCACATATCCGGGCCGGATATTGAGCAACCACCAGAAGGCTCCCGCGGATAACCTCGTGAAGTCATCTGGCCAACAGAATCAACAAGTAGATCCCGAGAGATGCACCAGGGATCTGGGGGAGGCAGCGATTGAGCTGGTAGTTCGCAGGGTCGGAAAGGCACTTCCGGACGTAATATATATAAGGATCACGCCATTTCGAACCCTCCAATCGCTGTACAAAAGGGACAGAACTCTCCCTCCAACGCACCGCCGTCATCAAGGAAGGGCAATGCATCACGTACCAAGCGATGAGGTACGTGTAAGGCAGCTCGACACGAGGGTTGGGACGCTTCACCGTCGGACTCCCCTCTGAGTCAACATACGGCTTTCCCTCGGAGTCTGCAGTTTTCGGTGGCTCGCAGAAACTCTTAGTGAGCGCCCGCAGCCGCTCTGAATACCAGCCGCCACGGCCGGGAGAAGGGCTATGGGGTTGCCATGAGCCAGGAGCACCGCCGGGTACACCACGTCAGCAACAATGACTTCATGTGGCAGTGTGGGCACCACACAGCGCTTCAGCCACAGCATCAGAAAGCCCGCCAACAGCGCCCGATCGGAGATAGGGGTCCGGGCTTGATGGTGAAAGCTCTCAAAAACCAAGTCAGGGTCGAAACCGTCCTCATTCGACTCCGTGGTGTAGAAACTGTCAGGAGCCTGGTCGATCCTGTCTTCAATCTCCCTGTCGGAGCTGGGAGCCAATCGGGTTATCAGATGGTCTTTGGTGTTGACGTTGTTGAACAAGTAACTGGCCCAAGACAGTTGCTTGACTCCCTGCGACCGCCATTTGGTTATTTGGCCGCAAATGTGGAAGTGACATAGCACTTCCCAGTAGGTCTCATATATGAGGGGAAACTCCTCCTTCAAATAGTGAAGCTCCACCGTGGTCGGGACATATTCCTCATAGGGAATGTCCCCTGTCGACAGCCCCGAGACCTCATGCAGCTCGTGCAGAGCAAGGCCCATCTCCCCGACCGGAGTGAAGAACGTCCCCGTCAAAGAATTATAACGCTCTAGAATCCCGAAGAAGTTCTGAGAGCTTTGAGGGATCCCCCACTGCACGGCTCTGACCGCTGGGTACAGTCCCACACGCTTTAGCAGATCCCCGAGCTCGGTGAGGACAAAGCCGACCATCCTGCCCCACCAATAGTTCTCCGTGGAACAGACCCACCCCGGTGCACGGAACCCAACGGGATAATCACCCTCCGCTTCCATGAATGCGTTGAGGAAGGTAGTATCAAGTTGTGGTATCTCCCAGCCGGGACATCAGACTTGCGCGACCCAGGGAAAAGGCCGATAACTGACCTGTCATGGCTATCATGACGGTACACTTTGTGGGAGCCCAAATCACCGAGAGTAATCTCAGGGACATATCGAGAGAGGTCCCATTCCATCTTCCGAGGGACGGACATGTGCTGGAAGTAGGACAGCGGGAACATCCTCTCCATGTTCAGAAGAAAGAATTCCACCCCTTATTGACGGAGCCATTTGTAAGTCCCGTCATATACGCGATAGCCGCCATCGTGGATACGATCTCCGAAGAAGAAGGCAGGCTTCTCCAGTTTGATGCCAGCATCCGTTGCAAATGCTGCATCAGTCATAAGCACCCGAAGAGTCCTCATGTCAACATTTGAGAGCCTCTCCCACGAGCCTGCGACTTGTCAGCTGTCACAGGAACAGTCCTTTGTAACACAAAGGTCAAGTCCCGGTCAGTCGCACCCCCTACATGTCCAAAGTGGCGCTTTTTGGCGAGTGAAGTAGCAGGGCGTGGCGCTGCAAAAAGAAAAGGACACTTAGTAGATACTCTATCAAAAGCAAGGAAAAAATGCTAAGTGTTCATAATCCGAACGCAGAAGAGACACTGGACGCAGGAATATCAAATCCGCGTCCAGGACCTGCGCATCCACGCAGAAGAGACACTGGACGCAGGAATTATCAAATCCGCGTCCAGACCTGCGCATCCACGCAGAAGAGGCACTGGACGCACGAAGGAATTATCAAATCCGCGTCCAGACCTACGGGATCGGCGTCTCCACAACATTCTCCTTGATGTCACTTCTGAGGTGCGAAAAGAAGGGAGTTATCCACCTTAACCCTTCCACCACCATAATCGCCAGAAGTTAAGGAGGGTAACTCCCTTCCTTTCACATCCCAGATGTCAAAGTGCTTGGACTCGAGTGCCAGATTCATCAAAATCAACAGCTGATGAAACAGAACGCAAGGATCAAATCCGCGTTCTGTAAACTAAGTCCGCGTCTGAACCCTTCACAATTAGAAAATATTCTAAGTGAAGAATCTGAAGCGCAGGACCCAATGGCGCGAGGGTCCAAACCCGCGTCATGGTTATAACCAAAGACTGCGTCTGGGAATCAAACACGATTTAAATTCGTGTGTTAAGGGTTCTTAAAGGTTCTTGGAACTTCCTTTAATGGCGGCCTAAAAGGCATTTACCTTGGAGACCTGGGAGAACAACATCTGCGCGAAGAGGAGGAGCTGCCCCTCCGGGCCTCGGCGACGGTCGCCTTTGAAGAAGAAGCAATCGGCTTGGTCTTGGGAGCCATGGCTAATTTGATCAAGGTTCAAGAAGATGAACTGAAGAGGAAGTTCTCTTTCTTAATCTTATCAACGAGTGCGTTCGGAGAAGAAGAGGAATCCTCCCAACTGTGGCCTTTTATAGGCACAAGGATTCGCGAAGATACGCGGCGTATAGCTCGATGAATTCCGTGGCGAATCTCTGTTCGACGGGTGGAACAAAATCACTTTAACGCACAGAGAAGATCATGCGCCAAAACTCTACACGAAACGTCGCTCGACACGTGGCATGGATCATTTAATGCGCCAGAAAATCCGCGCGCCAAAAGGCGAAATCCCTTCGGTTACCCAGGCCAACTGGCAGAGCAATCATGACGTGGCACGCACCCGACGGCCATGTCTCTTCGATGGCTATGCCCCGTCAGCATCGCCAAATGCGCCCAGACAATCGCATCTATATTCAAAAGATGCGTTCTCCGGAGTTCGCGTCTTCAGCTGAACATCGCGTCTGCCTTATGAAGATCAGTCGCGTCTCCATTGCCAAAGGACGCACGTTACAGAAATCGCGCCTTTACAGAAGTACCATCTCTGCTTTTTGAAAAAGAACCTGCGTTTGGCCTCCTGCTTCTGCAAAATCAGTTCAACAGTACACTGACGCAAGCAGACGAAAACCACTCCTGGCTTAAAGCGCGCCAGTGACAGACTAAAAGCAATCGAGGAGGTTTAGACTGTGCATCTAGACACTCAACATGATAACTCTGGGGCTTCAAAGAGTTCAACAGTACACTCACGAAGACCAACTCCAGATAAGATTAAACCCGGAGCATCAACAGTCTAGTCATGAAGGCGAACTCAGCTAGAGTCCAAAGTATTTCGAAATCCATCCAGTTAACTGCGGAATGTCGAAAACTTTGGAGGGGGTTCTGTAGGCTGTCAAAAATCACAAAGACAAGCCACCAAAACGCAGAGATTCAAGATCAAGGCGCGTTGGCTCAACGCCCGCGTCTTAGCATCAAGGCACGTTGGCTCAATGCCCGCGTCTCCGCATCAAGGCGCGTTGGCTCAACGCCCGCGTCTCAGCATCAAGGCGCGTTGGCTCAACGCCCGCGTCTGAGCAACAGGTGCCCCCACCTTGGTTGTAACCACCCCGATTATGGCGCCATCCACCGCCCATGTAGCGGGGAAGTTGGCCTCATCGTGGAGCACTTTTAGGGGGCACGTCACCCTAAAAACCTATAAATAGTCCGTCACTATTGAAGAGGGGCGGATTTTCGAGAAAGAAAAAAGGAGAGATCATCGACAGAGAGAGAGAGCTCGACTCTTCAAGCCAGCTTGTTGCGTACAAGTTGCTCTTCGCCTACTTCTCTTTTAGAGTTTTGGTGGACGGGGCTGAGTTACTCTTTCTACCTACCAAGGAGAAGATCCCTCGACGGTACTGACGGTCATCTGGTCAACGGAGAACAAGATTCCTCTCCACCGCCACACGAAGAACCCAGCACTAAACAAGGGGGAATTCAAGATTCAATATTCTCCCTCCCTTATAACCGGAAGATTAGCATGTTGTAATTTTTCATCTGATTCAAGGAAAAGTTGCTCCAGTCCGCTTTTCGACAGTTTTTCGCGTCCAACACCTTCACGGGAATTCGGCAACACTCATTGGTTATACGTGGTGTTTAGTGTAAAAGAGTTAATTAGGTCATAATTAGTTTAGCTTCCGCATCATTTGGCATAAGTGACCATTAGATTAGCCATCACCTATTCACCCCCCCTCTAGGTGAACTTACAAAAGCAACCAGCGAGTATGTAAGATAAAGCCAGTGGCATTCTCAGACAGTCACACGTGTACATGATCAAGTAATGTGATTCAGACATACAGGTACAGGCAATGACCAGTAACATAAAAAAAATCAAGAGAATTGATATGAAAACCTGAAAATAAGTAAATCAAGTGATTCAACACAATAGCACAGATATCACATGTAAATAGCGGGCAAGATAATATATCACAGGCCTCACAAGTATAGTTCAAGTATGACAATAGTCAGATGTCAGTAATATGTTATTATATATTATTAAGACTCGTCCAATTTGTATGTTTCGGCATATGTCCCATACCATATACCTCCGCATACAAGTAAAGCGAGATTGGTTATTGAAAACTGATGGAGATCGACGAACCATGTTTAGAATGGGTCCCGTGCATGCCTGGGCAACGGTCCAGGAGTATCCGGTACTGAGCCGGAACGTACCGCTAAGTACCAGGTCTTACTATATTCCTATAAGACTTAGTATACGCCGAATAGAAATAGGGTGTCACCGCCCCCAAAGAAATATACACAGGGGATTACGACACACCCGACAGGAGGCAGGGGAGTAGGGGTGCCAGTACACCTCACGAAAACACATGGTGGCCTCCAGGTCAAATCTCAGGAATTAGTTGTACAACATTGTATGGCCACCATAAACATTGAAGCTATATCGGTACCCATCAGTTCCCCCATCTCGGTGTAAGTTGTTCAATTATTACAGACTGTCTAGTGATAATGTCCACAGTGAGTCCACAGTAATCCAATATCCATGATTATCCAATTACAGGATCAACAGGAGTATAATATAAGGAGTCTCCCTTACAGGGGTTCAGGATACAGGAGTTCGGGAGCATATGAGTTCAAAAGTACAGGAGTTCAGGAGCACCAGATGTCTGGTAACAGTATATTAATCATGTCAAGTCTCCGTAAAAGTGATAGTCATGAATGAGCAATGTAATACAAGTGTCCAGTGTAATAGTATCCAGTCAGGCGTCACAACATCAAGTCAAGTATATCAGTACCAAGTGATAGCATGTGCCGAGTATCAAGTGATAGCATGTCAATTGTCAGGTTTCAGATATTAAGTGTCTGGGATCAAGTGTCAAGTATAAACATATCAGTGTCAGCTAATTAACATGTTGGTATCGGGTGAGTTAAATACAGAGTTACAACATCATATGTCAGGTAATCATCCGGTTATATAACATGATATAGGAGAATAGTATAGTTAAACATTTCAAACTCTTCACAACTTATTTATAACATCAATAGATTAATCTATTAATTAGCTATGCGAAGCTGAGCGAAGCGGGAGCGTATCTTGGCATACCATTACAAGTAATACCAGTCCAATGAGTTATAATGACGACGACAGGTATTCGTATATAACATGTTAATATTGAAAAATCACTCGCATATCATATATCATCTCGTATAACGATGCATCATGTATTAAAAGCCAGAATAGCATATCTCAGAAAAGGTACTCGCTTATATTTATATCAAGCCCTATAATAGAATTAGTAAGGCATGAAGCAACACAAAGAAAGTACTCGTCTAAAACATACGGCGCTGAGCAAAATTCGGGAAATTCACGAACACCACGTGCACGCTATCAATCCATATATATATATATTATATATATATATATATATATATTATATATATATATAATATATATATATATATATATATAATATATATAATATATATATATATATATAAAGGGAGAGAATAAGAGAGGAAAGAGAGGAATATTAGTTAGAGGGAGAGAAATAAGCTACAAGAGTGAGGGAGAGAGAGAGGGAGAGAAAGCAAGAGAGAACCTAGAGAGAGATAGAGAGTGTAAGAGAGTTATGGGAAGTGAGAGAGAGAGAGAGAAGAGAGAGAGAGAGCGAGGGGGGCTGCTCGAAATAGTAGAGGGGTGAGAAAGAGTTTGATGGAAAGAAGGGGGTAAAAGAGGAAAGAAAGAAAGAAGAAAAGAAAGAAGAGGAGGGGGAGGTGGGGGCCGACGGTTTGACCGCCGGAGGGGCGACCACGAGGAGGGTCGACCGACGGCGCCCCTTGGTGGAGGAGAGAGAGAGGGAGGGGAGTTGTTGTTGGTGTTGATGGTGAAGGTTGTGGTGGTTATTATGTGGTGGTGGTGGTGTTGGTTGAAGATGGTGGTGTTGGGGAGTTAGAAGAGGAGGAGGAGATGGTGGTTGTGGGTGAAATGGTGGAAATGGTGGTGGATTGGTAGTGGATTGAAGAAGAAGAAGATGGTGATTATGGGTTTTGGGAGAAATGGAGAAGGTGGGTGGTAATTGAAGAGGAGGAAACAGAGAGAGAAGAGAGGGACTAGATGCCAGACCTAGGGGCCGGCGGCGGCGCTCGGTGGTAATGTTGGTGGCAGTCATAGGGAAGGGAGAGGAGTGGAGTTGGTGGGAGAGAAGGAAAGGGAGAAATGGAGATGAGAGAATGGGAAGAAAGAAAGAAAAAAAGAAAGAGAAGGAAAGATAGAGGGAGAGGGAGAGTATGGTGGAGGAAAGGGTAGTAGGGTGTTGCTGTCAGTAGAATATGGGGAGGGGTACGGGAGCAAGTGGAGAAGAAAGAAATGGAAAAGAAAGAAAAAGAAGAGAAGAAAATAATATTATTTAAATAGGGTAAAAATTTACTGTTTCAAAAAATATTTCGAAAATTCTCAAAAAAAAAAAATATTATTTTAAGATGCAGGGTGAAATCAGATTCGAGAATTTCAATCTTGTTTTCAAATTAAAAATCCTGAAATCTTCCGGCGATACAGGTCAACACCAAAATTAGTCAAATTTTGATAAATTTAGAAAAATTTCAAAAATGTATTTAAATAGAAAATGAGATTCTAAGAAGTAATGAGAAAGCTATTCTAGAAATTCAACTCTATTTGAAAACTAAAAATTCAGGAATCGATCAGCGATATCGACGACACAGGTTTTGAAGATTTTGCAATTAATTCTGAAAAATTTCAGAAAATCATGAAAAATCTAAAATATTGAAAAACGATATTTGAACTGAAAACGATCAAATCTGACTATCAAAAAGACCAAATCGAGCAATATACAAGGATCGGGTACCGTTCAGATTAGGACTGACTCCGAGTCACGAATCCGGATCCAATACAAAACAATAGCACAAATAATCATAAAACAATAACAAATACAAAACTAAATTAAAGAAATATGATAAAAAATCAGAATACGTATCTATATACGTATTCCAGGAACAGGGTGTTACAATAAGCAATGTAAAATAAGAACCTAGATTCCCAATACTTGTTTTTCTTTGATTTTTCAAAACTTTTGAAACTAAATAAAATATAGAATTTTAGCACCAAAAACTTATTAAAAACTCTTCAGAAAGTAGGCAAAATAGCTCTTGAAAACTTGTGGAAATCTTAACCAAAACTGACTCCAAAAGGACTCCCTCCTTAAATAGAGGTTCAGAAAACTAGCCGTTAGGG